>PVIC010007741.1:0-50075 GCA_004025085.1 Thryonomys swinderianus | reverse complement strand
ATCGAACTCAGGTCCTTGCACTTGCAAGGCAGGCGCCGGAACCACTGAGCTAACCCTCCGGCTCTACTAGCTAACTCTTAATAGCTAGTTTTGCCTGATTTGTTTCAGTCCAAGTCAGCTATTCTGTAAGAGCAAACAGTGACAAATACTTTTTCTTTTCTGAGCCTGTTAACGAGTAATTATTAAGGCTCCTCACTGTCACTGTCCCCATGTCATTGGCATTAGGGCGCACTCCAGAGAAGCAAAGGATGTGACTCCTCTGTCTTTCAAACTCAAGTCCAGCAGAGGGGAGAGGATGCTTAACCCTGCAACAAACGATGAGAAGAGCTAATCAAATGCCAGACAGGGAGGGGATGACAAATGCTATAGGAAAAGGGAGGGGTCCTGGTGTGCTAGAGCAGTTCAGAGAGGCTTTTAAGCAGACGGGTGCTCAGAATCTAGATCAGTACAGAAAATTAAGAGGACGTTTCAGGAAAGGCAAACAGCAGGCAACAAGACACCCCCTCACCACTGTTATAGGCGATCTCCGTTTATGATCTTGCTTCCTTGTTTTCATTGAGAAATTTGACAGTGTCTAATCTGAGCGACTCATCTTTCCTCTGCCAGATCTTTAAACCTTCTGGACTTGCACCCACTTTTCCCCTCTGATTTCAGTGGAGGATACATTCTTTCTGTCCTGTAAAGCTCACCTCTCCTTTTGTCCACAGGGAGAAATTGGCCCTCATCAGACCTGCTAGTTCTTTGACTTTGGAACTTTTTTGTTCTTTTCATGGGCACTGCTCTTCCAAAGCTATCTCGCCAAAAATTTTCTCTTTTGGCTCACCATTCCCATTAGTATATAAACATACTTCTAATATCAGTATCTCCAAAATAACCCTACCTAAATGCATATTTTTGTATATGTATACATAGTGATGCTTCATAACAAATAACCACTGCCAGTTTCTTTGGGAAGCAGTTAACAACTAACTGTTAAGCCGCCCCCACCACTGTGACCATCACAACAAGTATAAACAACAGACAGTTATCTCTTGCTCTAGGTGTATGGCTGGCTAGGGTTCTGTAGGTCTAAGCAAGGACCCCAGTTGTTGGTATATATATATTGCTCATCCTCCTTTATCCCATGGAACTCACAGTCTGTTTTGTTTTTTTTTTCCTCCAAGGTCTATTCTTCTCATGGTGAAAGTCAGGAGCCTGGTAGTGTAAGCCCAATCAAGAAAGCAGTTTCAAACCCCTATTCTGGGCATATCTGCACATTCTGTTGGCTAGATCAAGTCACCGAGTTAAGCCTAACATGAGAGGGAGGGGGAAAAAGCTGCTACAGAGCTCAAAGGAGAGAGTGAGTATATTTACTGAGCAATCGTCCGCTGTGTTCTTCCATGTTAAACCTCGTTCTCTGTTTCTCTTCATGGTCCACTTCTGGAAGGGATTGGTTTCGCTGATGTCGCCAGTGCCTCACCCGTCATGCTCTTTGTGTCACGCTGGTGCTTTCCACGCTCAGCTACTCCTAGGCTCTTCTTTTCTTAGTGTGCTCAGGGTTGTGTTACTGGATACCCAGACTGGTGGCTTATCAACTGCCGAAATGTATTTCTCACCGTGTGGGAGTCTTGGAAGTTCTGAAGTCAAAGAACCAGCAGGTCTGATGAGGGCCAATCCTGATTCATAAGTGACAGTCTAATCTTTATAAACTCACATGGTAGTTGGAGTGATGGGGCTTCTTTGTTGAGAGCACTAGTCCATCATAAAGGCCCCATGCTCTCATGATTCAGCCTGCCTCTGAAGTGCATCATATCCGGGCTAAGCTTTTAGCATCAGGACTCGGGAGATGCAAACTTCCAGTCTGTGGCATGTGTGTACTATGAACCCCAGCGCATGTGCATCCACCCTCGTTTTGCTTTCTCTGTTGCTTGGTGGCATTCCATTGGCCATTCCCTCCTTCTTGAACTCTTTTTCCTTCTGATTTTGCTACATCACTGCATGGTTGTTCGCTCTTCCCTCCCTGGCTACTGTCTCCAGTCTCTTTCTTGTTTATCCTCTTCTCCCCAGCTTACTGTTGGTGATTCTAAGAGTTTGGTCCAGAGGTCTTCTCCTCTTCCTCTAGATTCTCTTGTTTTTCACCAAGTCTTAAATACCTTCCCTATATGTTGATGACTCCTAAATGCTTATCGTAGAACAGTTACCTGAAATGTATTCTCTTCTTGGTCAGCGGCCTCACCACTTCCGTTTGGATATCAGGCACAGCTCTCAGACTTGATACATCCCACTGGAATTGCAGTGTTGCCCACTCCACTTTGCCCTGAACATGCCATCCCTATCCCTGGGTATAAAGGTCCTTAAAAGGACCACATTAGTGCTGCCCCAGAGCCTATGTAAAGGTTGTTCTGCTTTATGCTTTCTTGTCCCCACTCCACCGTCTTCTCTTGACTGGTGTGTTGTCATCTTCCGGGTCGTGTAGTAAATTGTTACCATCCAGAGGCGTCTTCCTTGACCATTCTTGTGTTGGATGCCACATTCTCTGTACTGCCTCATTTTCCACATCAGTCTTAGAATTTCACCCATTGCCAAAATTGGTCAATGCTTTTATTCTTTTGGGTTTTATGTTTCCCTGCGTAGAATATATTCTTCTGAGCAGCTTGTTGGTAAATCTTTGTTAAATTAATGACTCTGAAAGGCCTTTGGTGGTTGTCCAGTCTGTGGTTAGCTATCCTACAGGCTCTGGAGCATGAGGGACTGTGAAATTACTACCAGATTCCAGGAGCCCACAGTGCACCAATTGTTGCTTATAAATCTCACTAGTCCCTGCTTTATCCACATGGGCTATATTCCAAGATGCCCAGTGGATAGCTGAACCTTGGCAGCACTGAACCCTATCTAAATCTGGTATTTTCCTTATCTACACATGCAACCTATGCTGAATTTTAATTTATAAATTAGGTACAGTAAGAGATCAACTTACAACAGATTTTTAGAAATCTCATGTATTTTTCTTTCCTTATTAAGTCAGGAACTTTCACCTTTTTATTTAAAGGAAGCACTTTAAGCCTTTTCTTCGGGCATATCAGAATTGCCAGCATCATTTAATGACCAATATTAAAATAAGAGTCACTGCCCAATATTGTGATACCAACAGAGTCTGATGATGGAGGCAGCATCCAAGTCCCTAATAGGCAAGCAGTGTAAAAGTCGTGGTTACAGGAGGGACGGATCCTGTCCTGGGTGGTCCTGTGCAGAGTGGCACCACAGAGCACTACATCATTTATAATCGTTGAAGTGCTTTTTCCCTGAAATTTTCCTCTGAATATGTTCAGGTCAGGGTTGACCTGGGATACCTGCAACTGCAGATAGTAGAATTGCAAGGAGAGACTCCTGTACTTCTCACATGCTGATGTGGAGAGGTAGACTAAATTGAGACTGCCTTTTATCTCCATTTTTTTTCTTAGTTAACATATGCAAAGTATATTCTTACATGGGCTACTTTTTTTTCTACACTTAGAGATTTAAACAATACACAGTGAACATGACTCTTCTCTTAATGGCTGTGAAAGCTGAGAATCCAGAGATGAAGTTACTTGCTCAGTCACATTCTTCAGCTGTCAAAGTTCCTGAGATGAAGGGTAGGAAAAGGTCAAGGCACCGGGGAGCCCAGTGGCCTGTGATGGGGAGCCTGGGTGTCCTGTCAGCAGGGCAGTCCCTCACCAGCGGCTGGGCCGGTGTGCTTGGTGAAAAGGCTCTGACTTCAGAGAGGAAAGCAGCAGGCTGGAATCTTAGCCAGAGTGTAGCTTGGAATAGAGGACAGCCCTGTCCTGTGACCCTGGGGGGTGTGCAGGCCTGACGTCCAGGTGGGAACGGCAGTTACAGACCAAGTGTCACGTGTGGCAGGAGCCAAGTGTTTCTTTGAGAAGAAGCACTGGGCAGCCCAGAAGGGCTGAGGGCACAGCAGGGCATAGAGAGGAAGTGGAGCGATTTCTGTGATTCAACTCTAGCGGAGGGTTGGTGAGAGAAAGGTACGGTGTGACAGAGGTGGCCAAAGTTGTGTGAGACTTGGGTTTTCCTGGGCTCTGTGGCAGGGAGTCGATCACTGCTAGGCCGAAAGTTGCAGAAGCTGACTTCCCTGTGTCATCCCTCCTGCCTCCTACCCGCGGCCTGTACCTCCCTGTGGCCAGAGCTTCCCCTTCGTCTGATGACTTGGAGTTGCAGCTTTCGTTGGCCATTTCAGGGAGCATCTACGCAAGGCCCTGAAGGTGAGCTTTAGCACCAGCTCTCCCTTTCTCTGGAGGACCTTCTCACTGTCCTGTGGTCCTGGGGTGCCTTGGTAGTGTCCTTGGTGGTCAGAGTGTTGGGGAGGTCCTGAGCCACCTTCCCAGATGCGTAGATAGATGAGGGAGCAAGGCCTGGAGAGTCTGAATCAGACTCCTAGTTAGGTGAATTAGCCTGGCATGGTTATGTGCCCACATGGAGGCCAGATGGCCGGTCTGGCTTGACCATTCAGGCAGATGAGCAGGTGTTGGCTTGAATAATGTTTCTACGTCACACTGGACACTGGTCCAAGGCACGCTCTTTCTTTGGCCCTGAAGTTCCTGTTTCTGGCTTTCCCATCTGGTGCATATTCTCACTCAATGTCCTGACCTTCAGTTTTAAGGTTCCGGAGTTACCTGTTGCCAGTTCAGCTAGTACTGACTCTTGTAAATAGCTATCTTATCTTGAAAGGCTCCCTGTCTGTGTGTCAGTTGGATCTCTGAGACTGTCTCCTCATCAGTCACATGGGGATAGTAGTGGTTATTTTCCAGTTCTTGGTGGAAGATTAAGTGAGGACAGTGAGACAGCGCCTCCCATAGTGCACAGTCCCCACACTCACTCAGTCACTCACTCAGTCGCTATATACAGAATGGTGGAGGTGAGAGAAATGGCCGGATTCCGACTCTGAACTCAGTGCTCTCCCGCCCACTTTGCTTTCTGTGACCAGCCAGTAGAAACTATGTACTTAAATCCATCTCTAGGTTTCTGAGTGACTGTGCGACCTCTGTCAGGCTCCCTGGCCACCAAATCTTGTGCTGAGAGTCCTCAGGGTCCTCCTTGCTCCTACTGTGCAAAGCTTCCCCAACAGCACAGAGTAGTGCTGGATTGTGTGACTGTCCTGTCCTTGGGTGATAGCTGGGAAGGGCTTGCGCTGGCCTGGGGGGCAGCGCCCACCCACGAACCCTTGCTCTGGGGTGGTCATTTCTACCTGGGGGTCTCTGCCTTTCCACAGAGATATGCAAGCAAGTGCTAGATGCCATCTCAACCCCACCTCATGGCATTTAGATGCTGGTCATGTGGGTGGATTGTCCACCTCCACCAGGCTCTGCAAGGAGGCACTGGGTGGCGGTTAGAACTGGGGGTGAAGGATAGGATCCAGAGAAGCTCATGACTCAAGCTCAGGTTCAGTAGACCCTGATCCCCATCTTCTCCTGCCCTCTGTTCTGTTTCCTTTAACTGGAACTGATGGCAGGAAATGATTAGACTGGGCAGTGTGCTGACAATCATCCATTGACTACATCCTCATCACCAGATGCCCGAGGGGAAAAGCCAGCCCACAGTCCTCAGTGGAGGGCACTCAGCTGTACACCCCAAGGAGATAAATACCTGGCTCTCTGCCTCGTCCACATCCATCTGCAGGTTCTGTCCCAGCCTGTGCTGGGCACAGGCAGGGATAGAACTGGCAACCATCCGGGGTTGCCTGGCTCTTTCTAGTTTAGCACTTCGTCTCTTACATCCTCGAAACTTTTTGATTCTGGGCAAACTTGGTAGTTGGTGGTCTGAGCAAGGAACAGGGGAACATCATTATTATTGCTCCTCCCCCTCCTCCTTTTTATTATTGCTATTATTGTTGCTGCTGGCATCATCACCATTATCTTCATTGGCATCGTTCTCATCATCAATAAGAGCTAACATTGAGCTCTTCCACATGTTTCAGTCTTTATGAGGTAGATACACTCTACAGTATTATCTAATCAATCATGCCTGATTCTGTTTCTGTGGACACTTAACTTATATTTTCTGCCTTGGGTCAGCCTCCTCCTGGGAGTGCCCTAGATCTTTGCTTGTAGAACCTACTTTCCTTCAAGCCTCTGCTTAGTCCTGGGCTCCAGTTTAGAGCTCCTTCTTTGAGTGTGACATACTGTAACAGCTCCTGGGTAGAGACCATCCTTGTTCTTGGAGTATTTCACCTCCAAATGCTGCAAAAGCCTAGAGCAGTGGTGGTGAACTTATAGCATGTGTGCCACAGCAGGCTGTTTGTCACTGAAAACTCTAAAAGGTTTTCTACCACTGGCTTGGTGTTTCATTTGAACCACTATTGCTGAGGTTTGGCTCTGAATTTTAAAATGATGCCTGGGTCTCTGTGTACCTTCTTAGTACGCATCCTTCATTAGTCAAGGAACATTTCTCTTGCCTCTACTGCAGGACCACCTGCAGTTTCCTGACTGCCCAGGAATTTGCCTGACCCTAGGTCTCAGTGTCTTTGTGACCATTGGTACAGCTCTTGTTAATTATACTTGGTGGTTGGGTGGCCTTAGCAAGGCTGTCTGTAACTGGTCTATGTTCGCAGGAATCTCTCTTTCCTGCCCTGTTGATATGACTGAGGGGACCCAACTCTTTTTGTATCACTTTGAGCATTCTATAACTAGGGAGACAGATTGACCACTCAGAGTAACACCTTGCGTTCCAAAGGCAGATATAAATGACTTTTGGATAGGGTGGGCTCGATTAAAATCAAATTGATTTAAATCATGATTTGAATCACTAGTTGGGAAGAGTCGATTAAATCAATACTTTCCTTCAAAAATGCATTCATTTTTGATATAATTTTAATGCACAGCCTTCACAGCTCTGGCAGAGATAGATGTGGTTTTCATTTTTAGAAGTTCCATACCATGCATTTTTAAGCTGTGATTTATTTTGACATTTCGTTGAATCAATTTTGCAACCACGTCTGAGTCTTGAGTGATGACTTGGTTATTTTATTTACCAAAGCTAATCAAACAAATGTGTATAATTTTCCCAACAAAATAAGCATGTGCACTTTTGAATGTTTAAGTATTTTTTCCCGTAAATATAAAAATGTGCATTTGCTGAGATAATTAGACTGTTCTAGGCAGATCCAACCGGAAACACTTGTGCTAAGTATATTACCTTTCCTGCTGCTTATTTAGGTATCAGAAAAGAAAGGGAAACTCTTCTATTTGTGTTGTTCCCAAACCATTTCTAAGTTTAGACTGGGTTTCAGGAGTCTTCTTTGGAAAATACTCTTGCAGTGTGTGGAGAGAAGATCACTATAATTACAAACTTGACATCTGTCTTAATCATTGTGAATCCTTGTGCTTGACCTCTGCCAGTTATTTGTGCAACCTTGGTTGAAGCCTTATCAGCGTCTTCTGTGATTCACTGGCCTTACCATATCTGCACACGTTTTCTTCACTGGGCTCAGTGGGATTTTATTTTCAGGAAATATTTTAACAACAATGCAACATTGGAATTGGATTAGATTTTAGATAGGGTTGATACCATGGAAGGGCTTCTTTCTTTTCTTTTATATCAGCTTCAGAATGTTGGGAGGGGTCTCTTACAATTTGGGAAGTCCAAAGGACAGAGGTGAATTTATGGATGTCCTGTCTTTCCTGAGCCTGTTACTGGCTTCACGCATGACTTCTCTTAGAAGTGAGCTACAAGTTCTCTACCTGCTGCAGAATCAAGCATCTGCATCTTTCAAGGCAAAACAGGTGCCCTGTGGCTTTGTTTTCCTGGAATTTACAACAGGGACCCTATTATCTCTCCCCTTCATGGATTTGTAAGTGCAGAGGATCCAGTGCGTAGCATCACGAAGGACACAGTCATTTTCCTGATTTGTCTTCAGGTGAACTCTTTAGGGTATAAATGATATGTGACATGCGTGAGTCACAGAGGAGCCATGAGAAACCATGTCCTCTGAGACTCCAAGAACAGGATGTTTGTGGTAATAAATCATTCCTGGATTTAGCTAATTTCTCCCATGTCATTTTTCTGCAAAGGTAATGATTAAAAAATTTTTCCTGGGAAGGTTTAGCTCAGTGGTTCTGGTGCCTGCCTCGCAAGCGCAAGGTCCTGAGTTCGATCCTGGTAACCACATACAATGCTGGGCCTGGTGACTCACACCTACCAGCAGTCAATACCGCACACCACAGGGCTGGGCTTGGTGGCTCATGCCTGTCATCCCAGCACTCAGGAGGCAGAGGCAGGAGGATTGCTGAATTCGAGGCTTGCCTGGGTTACATAGTGAGCTCAGGGCCAGCCTGAACTACAAAGCAAGACCCTGTCTCAAAAAAAATTTTTTTTTTCCTTACATGGGTGTATACTGTTTAATCATTCCTGGATATGGGTAATTTCTCCATTGTCTTTTTGTCTGCAAGGTAATGATTTTTTAAAAAACTCTCCACATATGGATATCCTAACTATTGTGCATTTACAGCTGACCTTTACTGGGCTTTTATAGAGCTGTACTTAAAGTCTAAGTATAGTAGAAACCACATAGTTCCTAATATAGACAGCAGACTTAGAAAATAAAAATAGAGGGTACCTGGTTAAATTTGAATATCAGACAAATGATAGCAATGAATGGCTTCTGAGAACAAGTATATCCTCTGTGATATTTGATATATACCTCTACTAGGAGTTCATAAATGGTTAACCTGGAGTTCAGACTGTCCTGCATTTTGTCAGGAAACCGTGTTCTCCCTAGTACTTGTGGTCGTGATTTTTTTTCAGGGTCCCAGATGTGCTGAGTGACATAGTCCACTGTTTAAGCGGCCAGACTTATTTGAGTTAATTGCATGTTCTGCTTTTCTGTGTCCTGTTTTCATTTTGAAAAAAGCCCTCTTCTCAGCTCATGCTGTCCCATGCACTGTTCTCATCACCCTGTGCCCCTGCTTCCCCCTGAGCGTGCGTCCTGACACGTGCAGGGCTCACGCGTGCCTACACCACCCCGGCGGGCACCAGCCCTCGGGGCCCTAGTCACACCCAGCACTGTGGAGGTAGCAGCAGGGCCCGGCTCTGGTTAGTCCAGGGGGCGCCGAGAGGCCCAGCTTCTGGAGGTGACCACCAGAGGGACTGGCTGCAGGAGGAGCTGAGGATGTCAACATCCCTGTTCCAGGAAAGGGGCCCGTGCGCTGCTGTGAGACTTTACAGGGCGGGAGAGCCCTGGGGGGCGCTTTTGGTCGGATAATACCTCTTTGCCAGTTATGGGAGCCTTGTTGGGAGCCATGGCCTCTGGCTTCGTGGCTTTCCAATTGAGGAGAGTCTCTCCTTGTCTCACCTGTCTTCCTGCCTGATGTGGAGCGTGGGTGATGGCAGCTGTTTCAAACAAGCTACCACCCCAGAGAGACAGTCACAAAAGCCAAATATCATGGCGTGCATTTCCACGTCTTCTCGATGTTTTCTAAATTGAAAATAGTCTGCAGTCGGCTCCCGGACCCACCTCTGTATCCCGATCTGAACCCACTTCCTGCCCAACAGTGTGGCTCTTCCTGTGCCATGACTGAAGCAGGATGCCCTGAGATGAGGTGCAGCCAGTGTGTTCTCCACAGCGCCGTCCGCAGAGGCCAGTACTAGAGCCCTGCTTTGCTCTGTGCTCCAGGCCTGGGTTCTCCCAGCCTGCATCTTGGCCCTTCTCTCCACCTTCTGTCTGGTGCCTGCCATTCCCCGATGCTGATTGCTGATGTGCTCAGCAGCCTGGAGCTTCACCGAGCCGTTCAGCTTTTGAGCATTTGCCTTCTCGCCCAGAGCAGACAGTGTGGCCTGGGGTTCCAAAGCTCCCTCTTCCAGCTCTTTCTTAGGGCTGGCCCCAGGAGCGCTCATTGGCCAGGCTTGGTGCACAGGTGGTGGGACCGACTGATCAGGTCCAGTGGGTGGGAAGAGCAACTTTTACTAGAGAAGCCTGCTTAGGACTCTTCTGATGAGAAATTCAGACTTTTCCCTTTATTCTAAAGCCACTTGGCTGGCTGTAAGTCAGCACACAGTTTTCCGGTAACCTTTAAGACAATGGGGTTTTCATATGAATTTGTGCTCCTATAATAAGGGAAGGACCAATTAAGACAAGGTAGGGCCTGGCCAGGTGGATTTAGGATTGTCTAACGTTATCAGACTTAATTAACATCTTCCCAGGCTCACTGTAGCTCTGAAGGTTGTCCAGGAGGATCATTACCGTTCACATTCTCTCCTTCTAATGAGCCTGAACTTTTGCTGCCATAGCTTAAGCCTGGTACTTTTCGGCTGTTGTCCCTGTTGACTAATGAATGTAACTGCTACTGGGCTTTTTTCCAGCCTCCAATTTCAGCACCAGCACTGTCTCCATTGAAGCCAGCGCTCTCGCAAGATCACTCTGCCCCTTCGCTTCTCTCTGGTGTGTTGATCTCTTGCACACATCACTGACCTTCACTTCTGCCTTAAAGTATTTCCTTCCATGGCTCCTGCCTGTTGGCCCACCCTGCCCTTGCCCTGGCACAGTGCTGCTCTCCACAGCTCCATGTGTAACCTGGTGCACACTTTCCCCGGACCCTACATGGTCTTGACCCACTGCCTCGTCCAGCCCACAATGACCCGTTAACCTGTGACCAGAGAGCTCTGTGTGTGGCATGGAAATAGAAAGGGGTTCCCACTGCCCTGCTGATTATGGAGTGGACCCCAGAAGGGATGATCGGAGTAGGAAATGTGTGTATTGTGCTGGTGCTCAGGGAAAAGGCTGCTTAATTAGGTGAGTAAGATGGTAAATGAAGATTTCTGGAGACCTTGAAAGGGTACTTGTGGCATTGTGGGTGTCATTATAGGCTGGTGTAACTGTTTCTATATTACTTTGAAGTTAGTGTTTACAATGTGGGCTTTTACTTGACTTACTGGTCAAGAATAGCATTTCAGGAGCTTGGTAACAGGAAAGAGGAGGGAGAAAGAATGTGATGGTAATAAAAAAGAGGGAAACGAACCTTATGTATTTGGGGGCAGGGGACTGTGGGGTGGGTAGGGAAATGGGAAAAAATGAGAATTAAATCATGTCATATACTGGTACAAATCCCCAGTATTGAGTGTGATCATGATGTGTCTATACAATGTACCAATAAAGATAAAAATAAACTTAAAAAAGAGGGAGAAAGAAAAATCTAGAGAAAGAAAATATTTCCTGAGATACAGTAATTGAAAAGAAAAGAAGGAATGAGTTTAAAGAGCAAGGTAGGTAGTAAAATGGAGAGAAACTGCTGGAGATGGCAGGAGCTGAGCTATGAGTGGTCAAAATGGATTGTCTACTAGATTTCATAATGTTCTGGAGTAATATAGGTGAAAAGAAATGGTGAGAAGACCTACAGCTTGTAATGAAGATGAAGCCTTTAAAATGGGTTACCTTGGCTCAAGTACGTATTGTGACCTGGGGTGTATCATTTAACCAGACTCTTTGCTCCGGTTGTACTCATCTGTAAAATGGGTCTAATAATGGTCACCTTTTATCATTACGATAGCCAAGTGAGATGATGTTTATTAGGACTTAGCACATGGCCTACAGGATCCAGTTAACAGAAGCTGTGACTATTACTATTACTAATCCCAATACTAGTTGCAATAGTAACCACTGATTTTTTTTTTCCATAAAACTTTGGAAGTTTGGCTCTTATCATGTGGAGTGGCATTGTGCAACAATTCGGTACTTGTTTGGAATACTTGAAAGCTGTGTGCACACAAGTGGCTGATGTGTGTGACCTAGCTGTCATGACCTTACCTCCCAATTTGTCTTGGTCTTAGTTTACACCTGCTGTTCCACAGTAGGGCCCCTTTTCATTCTTTTTTTTTTTTTTTTTTTTGAGACAGGGTCTTGCTTTGTAGTTCAGGCTGGCCCTGAGCTCACTATGGAGTCCAGGCAAGCCACCGCGAGCTCAGCAATCCTCCCGTCTCTGCCTCCCGAGTGCTGGGATTACAGGTGTGAGCCACCATGCCCGGCATTGTGGTATGTGGTGTTGATTGTTGGTGGGCGTGAGTCTCCATGCCCAGCATTATATGTGGTTACCGGGGATCAAACTCAGGACCTTGCGCTTGCGAGGCAGGTGCCGGAACCACTGAGCTAACCCTCCGGCCCCGCCTTTTCATTCTTAAAAGTGTATAAATCAATATGACAGCTTATTGCATTATTATTCATAGTTTCCAATTTTCTCAGATAGCTGATAAGTTTGTGGAGGCCACCATGTAGCTGCACATGTGTGTACATGTACACCTGTACATGTGTGTACACACACCCTAGCTGGTGCTTATTCTCTATCTGCACAGTGCTCATCACAGAGATGTTGGCGACTTCTTCCTACCACAGTAGGCCCTGCCCCTTTTATTTGCTGGTCGATGGACCTGCCCTAGAAGGTGACCTCCCTCAGAGGATGGTGGGCTAAGAGGAGGAGCGGGAGCAGTATTTCTTGGAGCAGAGTCGGTTTAGAAGTGCGGAGCTGTGGATGGTGTGGGGATCTGCATCCCTGCCTGTCTGTTAGGAGCCACGCGCTTCTAGGGCAATCACTGAACTTCTCTTAAGTTCTGCCAGCCCCTGCACTTAGCTCTGAGTTCTGTTCTTCTCATACAGGAAATGTGGCTATCATGTAATAGCCCTGGAAGGCTTGTGTGCTGCCAAAGGCGTTCAAGAAATGACATCTCAGAAACATTATGCTTTTGTGTGCCGAGGGCACGTGAGGAAGAGCCGATGTGGGCAGAGGCCTGCTCTGAGCTCCTCTGGCCTGCCTGCACACGGGTCCTCCGGACGGAATTTGGATGTCAAGCATGTCTTCCCTTCTTGGGAGTTATTCCACCTGGAAGCTAAGAGGATCACAGGACAGGAGACTAGAGGTCGACACCAAACCAGGCAGCTGTTGTCACAGGCTCTCGCCTGTTCTTCTGCTGCTCTCTTCGTCTTTCCCTAAATCATTGCTCCCTGCTAAATTATCTTCTTCCCTTTCCTCTCCCCTAATGAGGGTATGTAAGCTTCTATGTCTCACCAGGTTTTGGGGTATTCACTTTTTCCTTCATGCCGTGCCCTTCTGTACAGGATGCATTTCTAAGTCTTTTCTCCTGTTGACTTGTCTACTCCCAGTTTACATCATAGTCTCAGTTACAGAGTTCTCAGAGGGTAGAGAAAGTTTTCTCACACCTACAATGCAGTGCTTGACAGTAATGGGTGTTAGGTAAACAGAGGAGCATGAGGAGAGCAACTCTTTAAATACGTTAAGACAGTATCACATCCATCCTGCTCTGTACCCAGGCCTCTGACTCTTCCAACTGCTATTTGTGGACAGTAGATTCCAGGGCTGTTGACTGCCTAGGTCTGCTGGAGTTAAAGCAGCTGTGGCTAGGTGAGTGGATTGGCTGAGTGTCACAGATTGTATCTAAATGTCCACCCAAAGTCTCATGTGGTCTTAGGTGGGACTTTGCAGAGGTGGCTGGATCTAGGGTGTATGATACTAAGATTAAGGATGTGACCCTGGGAATAGTGTGTGTTGCTGTTATTAATAAAGGCCCACCCTAGGTGTGGGTGGCACCAGCCAAAAGGCAGGTATCCTGGAGGGATAAAAGGGAGACAGAAGTTGCTGCCATCCTTGCTTGGTGCTTGCTCGCTGTCTTCTGCCTGCCCTGCTTTGCTATGAACTGTTTCTCCTCCCTGATGCCCTCTGCCATGCCACCCTGTCATCGACACAGCCAACTATAGACTGAAACCTCTATAGACTGTGAGCTGAAATAAACCTTTTCTCCTTTAGCTTTGGATATTGGCTATTTGTTCCCAGCAATGAGAAAAATAACTAAGATATAGTGTTATTCATTTAAGAATTGAGGGTGTCAGGTATAGTGCTTGGGTCAGGGAATTAACAACTAGATGCAGGCCCTGCTCTTGTGAGTCTCGTGGTCCTGTGGACAGTGGGCTTTCGAAACAGTGCGACCCCCAACTCGTGCATTTGTCTGCAAAACCTTTCTGAGCGCAGAGCCCTGTGTGGGGGAAGGGTCTTTTATTGTGTGCTTCGAACTTCCTGCCAGCCTTGAAGTGAAATCATGCTATTCAAATGGAATATTTCTGATTCAATAATCAATTCAGCAGTGAAAGGAAAAGGAGCAGCCTGCCAGTCCTGGTGGAGTAAATCATCCCGAGAGCACACGCGGAGCAGCAGCCCCTAATAGCTCTTGTAAACACGCTGTCACTCTCAGGGCTGGGCACGGGCCAGCAGAGGCTCCACGGACGCCGTCCGCTCCTCTCGGCTTCTCGGAAGCGCTGCGATATCCAGCTGTGACATCCACTCTGCCTCCGTCAGAGAGGCAGACCGCTAGTCCTAGGACCAGAGATTGTTTATGATTGTTTCCAAATCAATCAACAAACCTTTTAAGAGCAGCACTGAGATGGCTGGAGCCTCGAAGAGGTGAGATACATTGATAATGGAGGCTGCATGGGGACAGTCCGAGCGACACGTGCTGTGTGCCCAGTTCTGCGTGTCTGTTACTGAGATATTCCCTAGAAGCAGAGAAGTCTGTTTTACAGGGGAGGCTGCAAAGATGGGGTCAGGTGGTGTTTTGCAGCTCATGCGGGTGACTGCTGGCTGGGGCTGACTCTGCGCTGTGTCTTCAGCTTGACACTGTCAACTGGAAATCCCTTTAGAGCAAAGCTGTCCTGCAGTGACCTCCAGCCTTCTGCTGTCTGCCCACTTCCCCTGCACCGTGGGGTCATCCCTCCTCCACACTGACCTCTCCTGGGGCCCCGGCTAACAGGCAGATGTTGGTATTGTGATGTGCATGTAGTTGCTATCATGGCAGAGAATTGGGGGCCCACATAAAATGAAGATGGATATGTAGGCAGCCCGGGGTAGGCCTGAGGGTCCTGTGTGCCAATGGAAAACCTGTTAGAGTCACTGTCTTCTCCACCCTGAGCTATTCCAGTGGTCCCACTGGTGACCTTACTTTTGTCCGCAGAGGCCAGTGATGCTTCAAAACATGAATCAGGGGCCGAGGCCTTAACCCAGTGGTTACAGCGCCTGCCTTGTGAGCATGAGGTCCTGAGTTCGATCCCTGGTATCCTCCCCACAAAGGAAAAGAAAAAAGAAACTAAAGCATGAATCAGGTCGAACCTTAGGTCACAACCCTCCAGGAGCTGTTTGTCATGCTAGAATAAAAATGTGCTAAGCGAGGTGGTCCCTCCACTTGCCCCAGGCCACAGCCTCCTGTTCTTTTCTTTGCTCCCCTGTCCTGGCCCTCTTGGCCCATGACTGGCCCTTAAACAGGCCTGACCTATCTCAGACTCTTTGTAGCTATTTTCTTTCTTTTGAAGCTGCAAGTTTCAGTCTCTATTTCTCTTTATTCAGAGGTAGCTTCCCTTGTCCTCCACCCCAGAATCCTGTGCTCCCCTTCCACTCCAGTCCCTAAGTTTATTTTTCTTCGTGATAAAGATAATTTACTTACCTTTCTGCTGGAATACAACCTCCGCAAGAGCAAAGCCACTGCTGAATTTCTTGGCCATGGTTTGTTTCCCTTGCCTATGTGTAGCAGGCATGCAACAAACATTTAAGAACCATGTTTATAACTCACATGTTTTTAGCACATGAACTATGAGAGCCATGGGATAAAGACCTTTATGTTACTTAAACTTTGTAAAACCCCCACAGAGTGAATCCTTTCAATAGTCTCACCTTGCAGACGCGGTGCAGGAATATCTTGCCTGGGATCCCACAGCTGGTTAGTGTTGAGGACAGGACTGTATAACTTCAGATCAGAAGACTTCAGACACTGCTGTTCAGGGCCCCATGGCACCCCTTGTTGCCATCTCAGGCAGTTGGGAGAGGATTTTCTTCAGCAAGACTGCCTGGCCATTCCTGGCATTTCCGTTGAACATTGAGGTTCTTACCTGCATCTTTTACCATGTACTCAGGACTCAGCTGTTTAAAAGCAAAATCTAATTTATCACTGTGTGTAGAGAGCATAGGGTTGAAATAAAGCACAGGCAGGCAATTAGCCAGCCCCACGCAGGGCGCTCTGGGCCAGGAGTCAGCATGGTGTTCTAGTGGGCACAACTTCCTTCACCCTCACCTCATCAGGGGGTTGTGGGGAAGAGGCAACGTCACTTTGTCCCTGTTCATTGCCATGAGGGGTGGTTTTGGAGAGGTATGGGGATCGTTGTCCCTGAGTGTTTCTTGGCTGCAGGAGTTTCTGTAAGGCTGTGAGTCCAGTACAGGAGAAGCAAAGGAAAGCAGAAGTTCCAAGCACACCAAAGTAAGGAGTGGGGCAATGGGAAGAAAGGTAGAAAAACATAAAGAGAGGAGAAGCCAAGACCAGAGTGAAGTGAGAATGGCAGAGAAGAAACCTTTAAAGAAACAGAAACAGGGGAAAGAAAAAGTAATTATGCACTTGGCACATATATATGGGATCTTTGTGTGTGTCCGTGTGTGTGATGTCACAGGCCAGGAGGGTGCCTGGACAGGGAGCGGAAGGGCTCCGGCCAGGCCCTCTGTCACCGCCCCTTGTCTGCCTCTGCCGCAGGGGTCAAGGGCTGTGTCTCTGCCTCCCACCCAGGCGCACTGGGCTCTGTGTCTTCTGAGATCTTCCCCGTGTCTCTCACCTCCTTTTCTGGCTCCTACCCATCCCCTCTCCTCCTTTGTCCTTTACTTGGCCGTTCCCCACCCCGCCTGTCCCCAGAGCACCATCCCCAGCAGCCCTAGGCAGGCAGCGTCCTGGCTGTGAGCTGTGCAGTGATGCAGAGCCTGGCCCCTGGTCTCACGCTCTGCCGCAGCCATCTCGAAGTGCGTGATGATGTTTAAACGAGTACCTGGCGTTTTACGGGGCTCTGTACATCAAGTAGGCAGTTCTGTTCTGGAGTCCACAAACCCACGGCAGGGTCTGCGGGAACCCAGAGTTGTTGGAACTTAGGGGAAGATGGGGTGAGAGGAGGGGGAAGCTCAGGCATGGAAGGAGTCAGAGCAGCTTGAAATCATGGGGGCAGATTTTTGGGAGCAAGTGAACCAAATAACAGAGGAAGGAAGGAGCCAGGCTAGGGACCCACAGGGCCAGACCGCTTGGCATATGGCTGTGTGACCTCCTTCCTCCTGGGCATACAGGGAGGGAGCAGGACTGGTCACAGCGAACACGTTACCTGACACCAGCTTGTGACTGAAGCTTCTCTGTCCACCCTGGAGTTCAGATCTAGTGGTCTCCTCACAGCCACTGGCTCTCTGTTATCCCTCAGACGTTCCGGCGTCCTCCGGACTTGGCTCAAGGACTGGCTACCAAAGGTCCAAACTCAGATTGATGATGGCCACATCCTTGGTTGACCCTGGTTCCACCTGCGTGGTTCGGAGTTCAAGGAGGACCTGGAGCCTCTCTGCTAATAGGGACATTCCGCCTTTATTGTTCCTGCCAGCGCAGAGCTTGTGCCTGCACAGGGCCAGCCTCTTAAACATCTAATTACCTATATTCCCAAATTTGCATATGTGCAATTGGACAAAGGACCTCAGATCATTCCACTGACTCAGTGATTTGGGCATTTGCCTCTGCACTGACATTTGGATGGACCTGAAAAAAATTCAGACTTCAGGATGTAGGATTTCAATTTAAAATTAGAAATGTGGTTCGCAGCCTTGCCCTTGTTTGTTTCAGCAGCACTGGCTCGTGGCTGTCAGCTGCCTCTTTTCTAGCGCACTGATAAATTGCTGCAGAGCGTTTTTCGGGCTGGTGGAAAATGGATGAGTCACAGGGCTTTGGGAGCCTAACTGCAGACTTATTTGAGTCCCAGGTACAGTGCGCAGGTGGAAGAAGGTGGCCTTCTGGGAAGGGCGCCCCGGGCTCGGGAGCCGCTGTGTCACCGCGCTGACCAGCATTTCTAGTTTCTTGGCAGAGGAATGTGGAAACCTTAATGGCCGTCTTTGTCAGGCCCCAAATGACTTTGTAGGTTTGTTTTATGGGCTCCTTTTGGGAAGCCTGGCAGGTGCACTGGGGAATGAGCCACCGTGAGGGCAGAGGGCCTTGGCCGTGGGGTTCCACTGTGTGTTCTGCCGTGGGGCGAGGGGCTTCCTCACACTGCCCTCGTGTGCATCCTACAGCGTGTCTCTTCCCTCCCGTAGGCCCTTGGAGGGTGCCTCGGGGGACCCGGGTGGGAGCGGGGAGCGGACCGAGAGAGGACTGTGGCGTCGCCGCTGGTGGATTAAGCTGTTCTCCTTTTCCTCACCTGGGCTGGGGCCAGCACGATGCATATTTCTCTCTCCTTGTCACGGCGCCTGCTTCTCCCTGAGCCAGACAGTCCGTCTCCACACCGGGACGGGGGAGACAAATGACAGCCGTAACGTGGGTGAGCAGGATTAGATAAAACCAAAGAGCTATCACGCACGGCAGTGGACAGTCATTTAAAAGGAAATCCATCTCGCCACCGCCCGGGGCCTCCAGAAGAAAAAGACATCTTCTGAGTGTGAGTTCAGCTTTTCCTGCCAGGTGTCAGTCTCCAGGAAGCTCAGGCCCTGCCGCGCCCTGGCTGAGTGAGCTCGGTCCCGGTCTGAGGAAGCGGGAGGCTCTGGAGACGGGCGGCCTGTGTTCAGATCCCACTTGCCGCCTCTCAGCCCGCTGGCCAGGTGTGAGCTTCTCTGTTTCCTCGTGGGTAAACGGGCAGAATACGAGCGTTTGCTTCCTGCTGCTGCTGTGAAGAATAAATGAAGCTTACGAGTAGAGGGCTCGGTGCCTAACTGGGATGCAATAAATGATAACTATGAAGAAGAGAGAGCAGATCTGGTCTGTCTAATATGCCTGTAGATTAATACACAGCCCTTGTCACTTTCTGTGTGCAGCCTCTTAAACAGCAAAGAGAATGCCTAATGTGATTTTGGAGAGACTCACCTCCCTGTTGTCTCTCTAGGAAGGAAAGTAAAGTCAGTGACTGATGGCTGCATTATATTATTTCTTAATTGCTTTGTTGAGCATAACTGTATACGCTATGACCCACCCATATAAAATGTACACCTGGGTAGTTTTAGTGTATTTTTGGCCCTTTAGAAAAAATCCTGTGCCCATTAACCTTCATATCCAGGCCTCACACCAGCTCCAGGCGACCCCAAGTCTACTTGCTATCTTCATAGTTTGCCTCTTCTAGGTGTTTTGTAGGAATGCAGTCATAGTGTCTGTGACCTTCTGACAGGCTTCTTTCACTTCGTGTGTTTTTGAGGCTCCTTCGTGCTGGGAGCATAAACTGACACTTCACTTGTTTTTACTGGGAGACAATCTCCTGTCATACGGATGCGCATTCAGCAGGTGATGGACGTTTGGGTTGTTTGCATTATATCGTGGATAACGCAGCATTACTTGAAGCACACAGGGCCCCGCTGTTGCCCTCTGGGGCCAGCTCAGGGAGAATAAATGATGCCCTGTGCCTGGTTTGGGATTTGGGAGATAGAACAGGGGAGCTCTGTGGTCCCAGTGTCCTTCAGAGTGAGTTGGCCGTTAATTATGGATCCTCTGCGGGCAGAGTTTTTGTCTCCCTCAGAAGCAGCAGAAGTTGGGGCCTGCTGGGCCAGAAGACAGGGTCCTGACCAGACCATTTGCTTCCGGAGGGGGTTTACGGGCAGGGTGAGGAGCTCCTGGGGTTTGCTCTGGGTGCAGTTGTGGTTTGCAGCTCACATGTTTCCCAGAGGGTCATGTACTGGAGACCTGGTCCGCCCATGACGGTGCCGTTGAGAGGGTGGACCCTGGGGAGGTGGGGCCTTGGGAGGAAGTAGGCCTGGGGTGCCCACAGGCGGCCTGTTTGACACATTTAGTAAGAACTAGTAAGCTGATGATCCTGAGGTCAGAGCCCCACGGCCGCGTGAAGGGATGTTTTCATTGCACAGGTGGCATTAGATTTCTACATCTTCCCTTCGGTCCTCGCTTGGAAGCTGGCTACACCGAGCTGCGGGAAGCAGCCTTAGTGCAAGGCCCCGCTGGCAGAGCTGAGGTCACTGCCCCACTTCCCAGCAGGTCGGAGCACCACTTGCCTCTGCTGGAGGGGGCTGCCCACCCCACACTGCCCCGAGGGGAGGCTCACGGGGATGCTCTGGGTCTGTGAGTCCCATCATGCGCCTCCGTGGCCCCTGGCTCCACCCCCATCATGGCGACTCCAGTCCCCAGGGCCTCTCTGGGTGCCTCCACAGAGCTCTCACCTTACCTGTGGTTCTGTGGGGATTTGGTCCTCGCCTGGGGCCTGGTGTGTGTTTGGAAGGCAGGGACTTCACGTGGCAGGTCTCCCAAGTGTTCCCACCACCCCTCCTGCTCCCATGTGACACACAGGGTGCCTGAGGCCGGGAGGCCTGGTGACTGGGGAGCTAGAGGCAGCTGGAGTTGCAGACAGATAATGCAGGCACAGAGGAGTCACAGGACCAGGATTGCCCGGGCAGAGGAAAGGGCTGCTCAGCTGAGACAGAGGCTGTCACTGGTCCACAGTGGCACCACGGCGACCAAGAGGGAAGAGGTGGGACCCATGCACCCCAGGCAGCGATGGGGTGACATGGGCTGGGGCACTGGGAGCTGGGTTTCCCCCAGTCAGGCCAGTCTTGAGTGTGCGGGCATGTGGGCTAAGGGAGCTGTGCGGCCCCTGCAGGCCCAGCCTGGCCGTCACAGCCTCGTGCGCCTGCAGGCTGCTCTGTGCTTGGCTCTTCTCAGAAGCCAATATTTGCCGCGGGTTTTATCTTGCCGCCGGGGTCCCAGGGATGATGATGTTCTAGCCGAGATGTGCTTCATGTCCAATTCCTGTCAGCATTTCCAAGGGGAAGAGCTCTCATTAAAGGCTTTCCCGCACGACCCCCTCCCTGCTTGCTCAGCCCGAGTGACATAAATAAGCCTCTTGTTTCTCTTTCACAGGCAAGCTGAGACCCTTAAAGGGGGCCGGATGCTGCCCCCACGGCCCCTCGCAGCCGCAGGGAGTCCTCAGGCAGAGCCGGTGAGGAATGGCCGCTGTCAAAGCCCAGCCTCGCTGCTCTGGCTTCTGACAGGCTCCTGGGCTCTTTACAGTTGGGGAGGGTGCTATGAATTCTTGCACCATCTTGTCTCCCTCTGCAGCGCTTCCTCTGGATCCTGCGGGGCCCTAAAACCGCTTTACTGAACAGCCCATGCAGAGCACTGAAGACGAGGCCCTTGCAGAAGGGAAACTTCCTGTAGTCAAGAGGGAAGCAGAGTCAAGAAAAGGCACCCCCTCCCCCGTGTGAGCGGCGCGCTGGGGGCTGGGCTCCCATGGTTGTGAGGGAGATGCGGTGAGCAGCGCAGCGGGATTCAGAGGAGCGGAGCTTCTTGTCTGGGCCCCGCAGCCAGGGAGGGATGAGGTGGGGACTTGACTCTTGAAAGCTGGAGCTCGCGGCGGTCCCATGCGTTCTTAGGCCTGCGGGGATATTCGGTGCTTCCCCGGGTCCTGTGCTGTCACAGCTGCAGTCCAGGCCTCCTCCTGTCTCTGTCCCACCCCTCATTCTCCCTGGGCCCCTGGGAGGCCATGTGAGGCCCCCAGGACTTGGCTGCACACCCCAGGGGTTCGCAGAGGGTTTGCGCGGCCTTTCCGCAGGCCGCAGGCTCCGGTATGGTCTGAGCGTGGCTGGCTCTGCACTGCCACGCTGCACACACAGCCGTCTCAGCCAGCAGGCGAGTGGGTCTGTCCCCGGCTGGCTGGGCTCTCGCTGGCCCTCACCCTCCCCGCACTGTGCCCGTGTCACTTGCTCCTGCACCTTGCTCGCCACTGTCTGCCAGGCTTTTCGTGGGGTGTTTTACCAGGTGCAGCTAATTTGCTGTGATTCTTGCCACTCCTCTGCAAAGTGCCCTTCCTGCCTTTTGGGTGCAGACCTCAGAGCTCAGGCAGCGCTGATGACCCACCTAAGTGCTCGCGCCATGAAACCGAGGGCAGGCACTTCGATCCCTGGAGAGGAGTGCTTCTCCGCTGGGGCCTCAGCCCCGGGAGGGTGATGTGAGGAACGGGGAGGCCTGGGGGGAGTGAGATGTCAGTCGGCACTCTGCTCGCCAGGCCCTGGGGGACTGAACGGATCCCCGTGTAGTTAGAACAATGAAATAGAGGAGCAGACAGTGATGGGCCTTGTGCATGCTCCCTCGTATTCCGTAGCTCCTGTATTCCGTGGGAGGGGGCTGGGAGGTCTTTGAGCTGACCTGGAAAGAAGAGGTCCTGCGCTCCCTCCTCACCCCCACTCTCTCCCTTGGAGGAGCAGCTCAGCCAGCCTGGAAGTGTGAGCACTTAATCTGCTGGCGGTGAGGAGGAGACACATCACCGTGAACATGCTAATGGCTTTGCAGGCCTCTCTCCCTTCTCACCCTTGTTTATTCTGGAGATCGATACAGACAAAGGAAAAGTTATTCCTAGGAGAGGACCTGGCTCTGTAGTTTAAAATAAAATAACACTCTCAGCCCTTCTTCCCCAGTCCCCCAGCCTTCCCCATCGGAGCTGTTTAGAGCAGAGCCATTTCCGAGAAGCAGTAGCAGCGGTGGTGTTGGCTTGGTGGGCTCTGGCTGTCAGTGTCCGCTTGGGTAAGACCCTCAGGTGGAGTTGTATCTGGTGAGGTCCAAAGAGACAATCTTCATTCCTCCAGCCCCACGGAAAGTGGTGCATAAAGTTTGACCAGTGTGCATCCAGTATTGGCTATTCTATATGTTAGGTAATTAACCTGACAAAATTAGAATAGACATTCATTTTCAAATGTTTCCTCCAGGAGCATCCTTTGAATTTGGTTTAGTTCCCAGATAGGAATCAACTAAAAGTCGCTTCTGGCTTTGGAGGACCAGGATCTGGGACAGGGCTGGGGACAAGTGCTATACTTCGGTTTCCACCGTACCATGGCCAAATCCGGGTTTTTGAAGGATGTCTGCAGAGCGGTTGATCCCGGAGAATGTTGCTGGACTGCTTGGTGTTGTTCCCTGCTCTGTTTGGTGACTAGGTGCCCGAGGGAGCCAGGAAAAGCTCCCGGTCAGAGGGAGTCTTTCACAGTTAGCTGGTGCCTTTGCACACAGTAGGACACCGCAGCAGGTCTATGCCGAGTTGTTTCAGTTTCTGTTCCCATCAGTGCCAGGTTTCAGTAATCATTCACGTTTATCTAAGGGGAGAGAGCCAGTACCTGCCAGTCTGGATGTCACATCTGTTCTGAGTTCAGGTGACATTGAACATGACCCTGTCATCTCTCCCCTCTCCCCTCTCCCATCTCCCCTCTGGATGGGGGCATTCTTTGCTGGAGAATGAAATCCTCATTTTGGAAGTGCCTTCCCATTGACTCATCTTTTTTTTTTTTCCATCCAGGCAAAATTATACTTTGGTGCCATCAGAAAGGAGTTCAAATCATTTTCCAGAATTTACTGAGACTATTTTGTGTTAGACACTGTACTAAACGCTAAGGTATGAATAAATTCAACCCCTGTTTGCTTCTTGTGGGTTGTTCGGGCTGAATGGTGACCGAAGGTACCTAGGGGCAGATCGCAGAGATGTAAGTTACAGTGCTGAGTCCTTGAAAGAGACAGGCACAGAATGGAATAGGCTTAGTGATGTTATTCGGAAAGGGGAGGGAATCGGGCTCCCAAGATAAGGAGTAAAGGGAAGAGCAGTCTGGGCAGGGGAGTAGCAGCAGCCAGCACTTGCAAGCACTGCTGGCCCTCCTGATTTCTTCATGGAGGCTGCTCAGTGTCCTGGGACTCCTGGAGCATTGGGTTTGTGGAGGCCTGTAGGTGACGTTAGACTGGTCAGAACAGGTGGGGCTCACACGGGCAAATGATTAGCTGGCTGCAGGAGGAGGAGTTTGCTTCTGGGAGGGGAAACTTACTGTCCACTATTAGGATAATTGCTCTGATGGCTTTTTAGAGGATGCGTTTTGGAATGAGGAGAAAGGGGACTCAGTTGTCCTCAGGAGTAATGATGGAAGTCCAGGCTAAGATGGGATGATTTTCTTTAATAGAGTAGACAGAGGAGGTTGGACACCAGTGGTATTTGGAAGTAGATGGAGTCAATAAACCCACGGATATACTTCTACACTAAGGCAGAACCCATGTTTCTGATTTGAAAAACTGGATGAGGAAGGAACTGGCTATTGAAATTGAGGCTGGGTGTAGAAAGTGCTTGGTGCATGGGAGGTGAGGATAAGGATGTAGATTCATTGAGCTCAAAGGGTCCCTGGCTCATCCAGACGGCATGTCTGGGAGGGAGGTGAGCTTAGGGCAGAGATTCCTAGGGATCGCTTACTACCTAGGTGTGAATGAACAGTCAGGGACGGCTTGAGTGGTAGGAGAGTAAGAGAGAACCAATCAGTAAGAAAGAACATGAAGACCGGAAAGAATGCAGAAGGAAGGGCTGGACAGGGGTCTGCCTTCCCTTACAAGGCCAGAAAGGTTACGCTGTCCCCAAGATGTCCCCATCTATCCTGTGTCAATAGGACACATTACCCTGCTGTGCCCTGTGCCTTTCCTACAAAGGCTGGGGCTGGGTGGAGGGCAGGCAAGATGCAGGGCTGTGGAAGAGCCAGGTGGTTCTGCAGAACTGGCTGTCTCCAGGGCCAGTACTGGCTTCCTTGGGAGAGAGGTGACCCGCTGGGGCCCAAGCACCGGAACTAATCGAGAGAGCTGTTTAGCTTAAACACATCACCCCCACTGTGCTCTGGCTGGGCCCCGGGTGTCATGTTGACAGCAGTGAGCCCATTAAAGGTGCAGCTAGACTGGGGAGGCACAGTTCGGAGGAGCTGCTATTAACAGCATTTAATAGCAGGACTGTACTTAATGGTTAGCAAATGTTTTATGAACAGGTTCCTTGTGCTCTGTGAAGGCTGATTCAATTTATTCGGAATGGAATTGCTTCCCCTATTAAGCTCAGGAGTGTATAATCAGTTCCTTCCTTCTACCGAAGGCCTTTCTCTCCAGTAAGAGCGGGACATGTGTCACACTGGTCATGTCGAAGATAAGCAGGGCCTGTTTGGAAGGAGACTGTCGCGCTGGGCTTGTTTGTGTGTCTGGGGGTCTATGTGGAGAGTGGACAAAGCGGAGACCGGAGCGACTGCGTCTGGGGGGCAGAGAATCCCATCCCAAGGATAGGGGAGGGAAACTAGGCATTGCTCAGACTGTTACGCTAGTATTCCAAAATAGCATCAACTGAGTAACTTACAATCCACAGATATTTTTAATATCTATGAATTTGTAATTCTGGAGATTAGAAGTCCAAGAACAGGGGAGAAGTGGCATCTGCAGCATGCCTGCTTCCTGGAGTACATACGGCATCTCCTTGATGTGTCCTTGCATGAGGACTTTCTGGGGTGATCACGGGGGTCCCCCTGAGGGCTGCTTTGTAAGGACTGTTATCCCATTAATGACAGTTCCACTGTCATGACCTGGTCTCCCCAAAGGTCCCATTTCCTAATGTCGTCACTTTGACAGTTGAGATTTCTACTATGAATTTGAGGGAGACATTCAGACCATAGCAGGCATTTTATCAGCAAATCATGTATAAACTGAATTTCTGAGAGTATTTATTCAGGCCAAGTAATATTTGATAGCCATATAGAGTATTAGATTACTTCTACTTAGTGGTGAATTTTTAATTCACCATTTTTGTTTGTTTTTTCCTTGTCTTTCCTTTTTCATTAAGGCCGATGGGTAAAAAGAAACAAAAGTCACCAGCCTGGTTACTTTTCTCTTGATTTTTTTTCTTTTTTTCAGGGATGGGTTGGAGTGGGAGGAATAGAGTCTCACTATGTAATTCAGACTGACTTTTAACTCACTATGTAGCCCAGGCTGGCCTTGATCTCATAGCAGTCCACCTGCCTCAGCCTCCTGAGTACTGGGCATACTGGTGTGCACCACCATTCTGGGCTACTTTCCTCTTGAAAACCAAGATTAAGGCCCAGTGTGGTGGAGCATGGCCATATTCCCCTCACTCTGGGAAGCTGATGGGAGGGTTACAAGTTCCAGGCCAGCCTGGGAAGTGTATTGAGACCTTTTCTCAATCATAAAAAATGGTTCAGACACGTAGCTCAGTGCATAGCCCCTGGTTTCAACCCTTGTACCACAAAACAAACAAAACAAAACAACAAAACACAACAAAAAATAAAATCCCCAAAACAAGGTTAAGAAAATGTTTTTCCTTAGAAAAGTGAAGCTAGGATTTTCAACCCCACCAACTGTACTTAAACATGTTTCTTTTCTTTCTGTACTTTTAACTGAGATTATTTTTACTAAGTTACACAATTAAGGCTACAAACAGGGTCTGGAAGGTGACTGTATCTCTTTAATGCCTTTAATCGCCTTAGATCCTCAGTAGAAAGACTTTTCTAGCCCTAAGGACTTTTTCTTCCCTTCATACTGAAGGGAAGAATTTTCTCAAGTCATTTGTCTCTGCTATCTTAGGTGTTTTGTTGGGAGAGAATTTGAAAATGTTGCCTGGAAGGCTTGAGAAGTAGGCCTAGTTCTGGTAGTCAGCAGTTGTATGACTTTGGACAATATCTTAATATCTGAATCTTCTCATGTAAAAAATAGTACTGTCATAAGCCCTACTATGTAATGCCGTGGAGATCAGATGGGACCTGGTATGTAGGACTTGTTGCCTGTGTTGGATGTGGGGTTGGCAAAGCAGGAGGGGGCAGGTGCAGAGCAAATCTAGAGGTGGCATCCAGTCCACTGACCCTGTGTGGCCCTCCCTTCCCTGGGCAAACTCTGCCTCCTCCCTTCTCCTGTGGGGACTGGACTCCATCAGGCTTCCAAAGGCTGAAGGCCTCCCATAGGGTGCTTCTGGTCAAGGAATCTGCTAGGTCAGTTTACTGAGAATAGGCTGCCAAGGCGCCTGTCCTGTGATCACAGGGCCCCAGGATCTCGAGGTGACTGCCACGCTTTTCCTTCACAGAGGAGCTGAGGCTCGGAGAGGTGAGTGACTTACTGAGGGTCAATAGCTAAGGAGAGGCTGGATCAGTAGGGGCCCTGGTGAGAGAGAGCTGGCAGCCTCAGAGGGGCTTTTAAGATTTTGTGAGTGGGAGTCAGGGACCAGCCACGGCAGGAAACAGTTCCCTTCCAGGGCTAGCAGAGCAGGGTGGAAGTGGATATGGAAGCAAGGAGCCCTGTTGGATCCTGGCAGAAGAGCCAGAATTGTCAGGAGGAGTCCAAGAATAACTACCCTGACCATAGCTCCTTCCTCTCCCAGGTCTCCAGCCAGGGCCTTCAGTTGTCTGAACCCAGCTGTGAATTATCAGGCAGAGAGCTCTCAGGATGGGTCTTTAGCAATTGCTTTCCAATCACAGAAATGGGTGAAAGAGGTCAGCAACAGGCCACCAGTGTGGGGTGGGTCACAGAGAGCAGATGCCCAGTGCTTGCGCCCCCTGGTGACGGGGAGGCCTGTGGCCTCTAGGTTGGTGCTAGAGTCAGGTGCAGGGCTCTGCAGTGAAACTCTGTGACCCACCTTGTCCCGCCTTGACTATGACACTCTGTCGTTGTTGTGGGTAGTTTGAAAATTATTTTAATCTTGTCTTTACCTTGAGATTCAAGCATTTAGCAGACCTGCTGCTGGATCTTGCTTAGTGCATTATTAATAAAGACTATGTATCACTATATCATGTTTTAAAAATATTTTGAGAAGCCATATCTCAGTATCGTTCATTTCCTTTGTAGTGCTGTGCATTTTGGTTTATGGATTTATAAGCATTATTCTAAGAAGGCAGGTATAGGTTTCCCTGTGGAAACAAGACTCAGAACAGGGCCAGGTGACTTTAGAGCCTTGCTACATATACTGTGGTCCCAGGGACTGGATTAGATGTTACAGTGGCCTGGGTCAGGGGACTGCGAAAGGGCTTCTGGCCCTTGATCCAACTAGGAATGTCCTGAGAAATTTAGACCCTGCCTCCAGACTGTCTAAACTACACCCTGATTCTTTCTCTTGGTCACACTTCTGGGACACAGTGCACAAAGATGAGCCTGAACCTCCCATGTGGGCTTTGATAAGGGTGACCCACCTGACACCTGTCTCTCCTGGAATTTCTTGGGAAGCCCACTAGAGTATAGACCCTGCCATCCCAGCTTCCCACCTGCTGAGTCAGAATACAGGGAGTGTAGCCTTAGGATCTGCACACAGGCAACCTTTGTGGAGGGCTTGAGGCATTCTGATGTTGATGACATGAAATCACTGCTATAGGCTGTGTGTTTTGTTACCCAGAGTCAAGTTGAAGAGCATATTTGAATCCTTGGTAGTGTGGCTGATTTCTAAACCAGGTGGCACTCTGGGCAGATTAAATGAACGCAAATGCAACCGTGGCGCTCTGTACAGCCCAGGTCTCTTTTTACGGCTGTCTGGCACAATTAGAGGTCTTGGTGGCAGGCTAGCTGTGGCTCCTGCTACCCTCTCTGGCTCACTTTTCATAGGAGAAATAAGCAGCAAGTCACCTAGAAGCAGCATCTCCCCTGCTGCCTGGAAGGGCAGGGGAAGGAAGGAAAAGATCCACTGTTGGGTCCCCACATTCAGGAAGCCCTCGAGGAACCTATTCTGGGCCCGGCCCTTTCTGGTACTCCTGCTCAAAGCCCTCTCGGCATTACAGGAAGTAATGACAAGCCTGTTTGGGTCAGTGGCACACTCAGTGGCCGAGATTAGATAATGGCATAATGGCCCCTTTGACGTTGGCTGTAGGAGTCTAAAGTAACCTGGGCTGTTCTGTTTTGACCTTGAAGTTTTGCATTTGAAAGGTCAGTCGTTTGATCCAGTGAACTGAAAAGGCTGGGGATTTATAAGGCAGCTGTAATTCAGGCATTTAAAGAGCTGCCAAAGGTCAGAGCTTCTGAAGGGCTAACTGCTCCCTGTCATTTCTGTTTTTTTACACTTCTGGAGTGAATGAAAGGCCATGTGCTAGTGCCCTGCCAATGCGTTTACAGTGTCCAAATTTTCATTAGCCCTTCTGAAGATTCCCAGTGTTAGAGGGATGATCTGTCTGATAACAGTGAGCCTGAGAACACAGAAGTTTCTGTGCTATGAATAATAATTTCAGCTTTCATGGAAGAGAGCATGATTTCTTTTATCAGCAATAGTCTCATGCCTGAGTCTCATGCTCTTTGCTCAGGTGGCATCTAAGGCTGAGCTCCAGGGTGGGTCTCCTGCTGTGACTCTACAGGGCCTTGTGCCCCAGTCCGGCCCCCCTAGAAAATGGGATAGCCCCAGTCTCTCCTCTACCTGCAGGATCCTGCAGCATTTTATGTTTTTTCTCAATGACCTCTTGGCTTGAAAGATGTTATCCACTAACTAAACGGCTCTGATGTCATAATTTTGTTTTTCCATTTTTAATAACAAAAATCTCTTCGCTAATTAGAGTTTCTGAGTAGCATGGGGACCAGTAATACTGAATTGGTATTATTCCAGGTCAAGGCAAAGAGATGTGACATTTTGTTTTTCCGTTGGGGTTTTATCTTGAGTAAGCAAACAAGTGACGCCTGCCAGGCTGTGGAATATATTAAACATTGCCCCAGTGCCTGTTATGACATTCAGGGATCCGGGAGCTAGGCGGCCACAGGACTGCTCTTCTTGTTCATCTGCTTGTGCAGCAGACGTGGGGAGAGTAGGTGCTGTGCAGAGGGTGTGGGGTTGAAGGGAACCCGAGAATCTGCTCTGAGCTGAGGACAGATGAACAAACAAGAAAAGGCCAGACTCTGCTAAATGCCATATAACAATAGGACAGGATGATAGGCTGGGGAGTGACAGGGCCACTATAGATCAGGCCACGGGGGAAAGCTTCTCAGAGGAGGGGACATTTAAGATGAGAAGGAGCCAGTTTTACCAAGATTATCTTTAGTTACATTGACAGAATAGTCTGAATAGGTCTACGCATATCTTAATGTAACTTTGGTCTTATCTCAACCACTTTAAAAAAAAAAATCACTCAGGCCATTAAGTAGGCAGTTTAGCCCCGGTGATCTTTTCTGTGCCCAGTTTCCTTGTCTCTCTCCCAAAATAAATGAGATCTCCTTATGAAGAGGGACATTGACTTGCTCTCCCCAGAGCCTAATGCAGGACCTGGCAGGACCTTACTGAGCCAGGCCCAGCATGGAAGACACAGGCAGCAAATTCAACAGGGGGCTGAATGAATGACTGTGTTGATTTCCCCTTTGCTTGGGCTTTGTGTGACTCTAGGCTTGCAGGTGGCGAAGAACGGGCAAGAGAAGTCAAGAGGGGTCTTATCAGTCCTGGTCAGATTTGCCAGCCCCTTAGGTGCTTCCGCCCAAAGACTGGCACAAAGAGGCAAGCTCTTGTCCTTAGTGAAATATGAATGCCCTGGCAAAGCACCTAACATCATACAAAGCATGTCTGTTCTCTCACAAAGCCCAAGAATGAAATCACAGACAGAAAATAGACCAGAGCATAAATGTTTATTGGAAATATGAGAAGAAAACAAAACTGCAGGTAGTTGAGAAGTGTCCCAGGAAGCGGGTGCCACGTGACTCCTCTGCCCAGACGTCATGAGGGATAAGTGGAGCTCGGGAATTTACTCTTTTATTCTGTGGCCACCTATCACAGGTGACTCTGCAGTTGAAAATGATCATTTGGAACTTAGGGTCTCTGAAGTTCCTCGGTGTGTAGAGATCCAGGAAACTGACTTTAAAGGAAAACCAGTTACTTACTTTGCATTTTTAAGTTTCCCAAACCTGGCCCTGAACATAGGTAGGGGTTGCACTACGTGTTGCCTGAGAAACTCTTCCTGCTCAAAGGTCCTAGTTTCCCTGCCTCTCCTTTGTTTAATTCGTATCAATGCAGATGACCACCCAGTCCTTTCAGGTCCTTTCTCTAGCTAGCTGCATATTCATAAGCTAACGACAATGTCTTTTACACTGGTGTCTTTCTTACTAGAAAGCTTGGGTGCAGGATAGCTAAGAAGCTAGTGCCATTAGGAGCATCATTGTTTTTGGATTTGAGCTACAGGGATGCAGTAGTGCTTTGAGGGAATGAAAGCTGAAAGCTGCTTCTTAGTGGTGGTGGGACAGTCCTGGGGTTCAGACCACAAATGGAACAGATGCCTCAGGGAAACGACGAGATTCTTGGAGGGAATGGTCCCTAGCTGCATTTCTATGGGCTTTATATGAGGGATGGTCTTGCTCAAGAACTGGGCTTGGCTAAGATCTGACCTCCAGCTATCAGAACCGCTAATGTGCAGCAGGGCAAGGCAGGTGGGAAAGAGTGGGGTTCCAGAAGAGTCCCATTTACCTGAGTGGGAAGCTTCCCCAGCTGCAGTTGCTGCTGGGTGCATTCACGCCTGCGGCAAGCACAGGGTCATCTTCAGATCCACCGGAAACGGGGTGGGTACCTAAGAGGAAGCGACTGACTGGTCTCTTGCCAGCGGCCCCGTGCATTATGCTGGGGTGTTGGTACTGCACAGGAGGAGAAGCAAGCCATCCATCACTATCATATCAGGCAAGATTGCAGCACAGCGGACCGCGGGGCCGGGGGCCCAGCAAGGGCCAGTCTGGAGGACTGGGCTGTGCCGTAGTGTGGTTTGGTGCCAGGTGGACCTCTGCTGCCTCAGCTTAGAGTTAAGTCTCGGCTGAGTGAGTAGTTCCAGCGGTGCCGAACCGAGACTGGTGGCCCAGAGGTGGGTGACAAGCAAGGCCTGCTATAGTTGCTCTCCCTGCTCCCCTTGATACATGCCAGCCAAGAGGTAGCACCCCAATTCTATCTGAATTTCAGAAAAACAATGAGTGGTTTTTTTTATTACACATCCCCAATATTGCATAAGATGTTTTACGGTTGATCTGAAATTCACATTTAATTAAGTGCCCTGTATTTTTATTTGCTAAATCTGGCAACTCTAATTTAAAGGCAAAAGACAGAAGCTCCTAAAGGGGCTCCAGATTTCTAAAGCATCTGCCTCCTCTCCTTCCTCGCAGTCGAGGCCTGTCTAGGCTGGTGTTTCCCTCCCATCTGCCTGAGCATGCACAGTGCAACCTCTGTTTAATTTGTTTTACGATAGCGAAAAAGACTGCATTTGTGTTTGTGGGAGGGAGGTGGCCATGGTTGTGTTTGTCACCTGATGTGAAGTTGGCAGATAGAAGAAAAATTTCATTGAATGCTTTTGTTTGCGAACCGATCATTTGCAAACAGCAATGTTTGTAAACCAATGTATTACTGTTTACTCCCGGGTCCTCAGAAGCACTGTAGGCAGGAACTGAGGCCGACGAAGAGGAAGGGACTCTCTGATTTGCCCTCCTTGATGTCCTTGTGGACTCCCAGGTTGTGACCCTGGACGTCCTCCACTGCACACAGGAAGGTCACTAGCGTCCCCATCAGGTGAAGGTCCTCTGCTTGCCCAGGTGGGGAAGCAAGGCCAGTGGTCATGTGGGGGTGAGAGGCAGAGGTGGGTGCCGGGATTGCAGCTCAGATCTTTGGCCTCTCGGGCCAGTTTAATGTCATTTTCTTTTTTTTTTTCTTTTTTGAGACAGGGTCTCGCTTTGTAGTTCAGGCTGGCTCTGAGTTCACTATGTAGCCCAGGCAAGCCTTGAACTCAGCAGTCCTCCTGCCTCTGCCTCCCGAGTGCTGGGATGACAGGCGTGAGCCACCATGCCCGGCACCAGTTTAATCCTTAGAGACCAGGACAGCGTCATAGGTGCCCTAAGAACTGCGGGCAGAGGGGCACTTGACACAGTTCTGGGGAGGTGCTCGCACTCAGTGAGGATACCCTCTTGGCAGGTGGCACATTTGTTCTCATCACTGAGGAAATTCTGTCAGCCCAGGGCACGTGAGTCTGGGACAGAGGGGGGCAGTTGAGTGATGCGTTGTTATGTTTGAGTTGAAAATGAGAGATAGTGACAGGAAGGTCCACCAGGCTGTTTCTGAAATCTTTGTCATTTACTGTCACTCTGAGCATAGGGAAAGACATCCTGTTGAGACAGTCAATATGAAGCCTTTATTTTGGTGACTGAGTGATAAAACAGTGGCAGGATAAGTTGAAGATGTTACAGTTTCTGACCCGCACAGGCGATGGAGCAGGAAGTGGAGAAAGCCTTGGAGCACTGCCTGTTTCAGAACCTCTGCTTCCCTTGTCATGAGCTGGGGTTCTTCGGAGAAGTGGGGTAGGGGGAGAGCGAGATGGGGAGTGGACTGCCTGACTTTTAAGGAAGGCAGGGCTCGCACAGTTAGGGGCCCTGCCAGGCTGAAATCTGCAGGCAGCGCCAGAGGCTGGCAGCTCGGGCAGGGTTTCGGTGCTGCAGTATAAGGCAAATTTCCTTTGCTGAGAAAGCTCAGTCTTTGTTTTGAGGCCTTTACCTGACTGGTGAGGCCCACTCGCATCATAGAGAGCAGTCTGCTCAAGGGCCACTGATCACACGTGTTAATCGTATACCTTAAAAACCCCTTCCCAGCAGCACCGGGCCAGTGCAGATGGGAATGTAGGCCCTGCAGCTCAGACGAGGTGGAAATGACATTGGCCATTCGGGCCTTTCTGCCCGTCTTGAGCCCCTGTGCCGAGCCTTCCAGAAGGCAGGCACGGTGCTGCTGCCTCGGATGAGAAGAGCCAGGGTGGCTGTGTCCCCGCGTGTTCAGAGGCAGGAGCTCCGTGAGGTCGGAGCAGGCCCCGAGTGTCTCGGCCCGCTCTGCCGCCTCTGCCCCCGAGGTTCTGAGGGAGAAGGGCTGCATTGGGGGAGGCGGCTTCTCTTGCCGACCCCGCCTTACCGCTCTGTGGCTGCTTTTCTGCTAGGATTTGCCTGGCTTCTGGGCTCCCAGACCCGAAGTGGATGCAGAAAGGTCCCCGTGGGTGCTGGGCTGTCCCCTGGTCCAGCAGCCAGCATGGAGAATCAGTGCCTCACCTTCAACATAACTGTATCTTTACTGTTTTAAAAAACCAGAAAGTTTGGAATACTTTTACATTTACAGGAAAATAGTCCTCAGCCAGTTTCCCCTCACTTCCATCTCACATTACTGTATACTCGCTGCAGGTTGAAAGCCATCCTGGGTCTGTCTCTGTTGATCCATCCGAGACCTTACTCAGATCTGCCCAGCTGCCTGTGGGGGTCCCTTTCAGCTCCTGGGGTCCAGTGCAGGGTGTTCTGGTGTGTCCAGGGCTCCTCCGCTTCCCAGCAGGCCCCGCGTCGTACTTGCGCTGCCTGCCCCACCCACGTGGCTCTCGCTGAGCGGTCAGACTGGAAGCCCCTAGGAGACTGCTGAGCTTTGCTCAGAGGCCTCACCAGGGCCTTTCCCCTTGTGCATGCTGGGAAAGAGGCGGCCCCTTCTGCTGCTCAGTAAATATTTTACAGCCTCTAATGGAATCAAGTTGTTTACTCTGCAGGAAATAGAAAGGCATTAGTTAAGGAAAGTAACGAACTGCTGGTTGCTGACGTTTCAGGTTTAGGGAGAGGTTCGGGAGCTTGGAGGATTTCCACTTGAGGCAAGTGAGCTGGCCGGTATCTAGAGCATCCCCTAAACGAATTCGCCTCTGCTTTTTCTTGGATCAGGGCTCTGGACATCAAAGCCCCTAGGAGACGGGATGCAGAAGCCAAGCTCCCTCTGCCTTAGATGAACTAGGGCCTTGTCTGGTTCCTGCTTAACTCTGTCCTCTTCACGTCCCTGTGCCAGCCTCGTTCCCCAGGATTTCTCGCCTTGGCGCTGACCTTCCTGGCCTGATTCCTCTGGGGTATCCACGGGGGGCTGTGTAGTCTGCTCCCTATGGGAACCACAGGAATGGTGCCCATCGACTTGGCCGCATCCCCTTGGGACTGTGGCTTTCTGGTCTATAATGGGAGGGTCAACACATGGTGCAGAGACAGGGGTGGAGTGGAAACTCATGCGTCCACGCCTCCGCTCATCACATCTGCTTCCGGCCCCTTCTGTGTTACCCCACCCCCTGGTCCCATACTTTGCCATGGTTTGTTCCCCAAGATTTCATTTCACAGAAGAGTGAAATAAAAATGTGTATTATTTAAACCAAGCCATATAAAGGCTGGTTCTGATGCCATTAACAAGCTGTGTGTAGTAGTAACGTTGAATGTGAAATCAGAAGGGGATTCGGAAGGGAGATCTGAGCAGAATCCTCAGTGAAGGAGAATGGATTTGATGGGCCCAGTCTGGAGCGTGGTCCCTCCCTCAGCCTGTCGCTCCGAGAGGGGAGCTGTCTGCTTCAGCCCCTCGGTCCTGCCTCTCTGTCCTCTCAGCCCGGTCTCCACTGTGCTCTCCTTCTCACCATGCCCCAAGCTAGCCCCAAGCTAACCCCAAGCTCAGGGGTTAGAGAAGCAGCTGACAGTGCCCTTCTTAGTGTCCCGCTCTGCAGCCACCTGCCTGCTGCCTCGGGGGACCTGGCAGCCTCTATGCCGACCAGCGCAGCCCGAAGTTGGGAGTGTCCGGAGCCCTTGGCTGGACTTTGGGGGTTGCTAGAGTGTTGGGTCGCTTTTCTGGAGAGTTTTAAGCCATAATTGTTTCTGCTTTTTTTTTCTTTTGGCAGTAGTGGGTATCGAACTGATTGTAAGCATTTTGTAAGCGCTGCGTGTGATACCTTAGAGTGAGGCAGAGATCTGAGAAGGATACAGGGTGGGGAATCTAAGACAGATGGCACTGACCTGGACAGAGGGACCACAACACCCAGAGCAGAGAAGACAGGCCTACAAGGAAGGACTCGAAAGCAAGCAGCTGGGTAAATGTACTGCTTCATGGAGAAGGGTACAGTGCTCGCCGTGGGAATCTGAGGGGTTGCCAAGGGCAGATAGGGAGATTTCTCATGGCCCGTGGTTTCTCTTTCCCTTCATGTAGGCAGGCTGGCTGGACAGGCAGAGGGGGAAGAAGTGGGGTCTGCGGGCTGCAGGGAGCATTTGTCCAGAGTGGGCCCCACGCAGTGGCGCAGCTCTGAGCCTTGGTGGGGCCAAGTCCAGTGCTGGTCTTCAGGGCGTAAAAGGCTTTTCTGGAGTGTGAGGCAGGGAGATGAGTCGATCTGAGACCAAGAGACGCAGTAACGGCAACACCGAGCGGAGCAGTCCGTGTGGAGCTCTCGGCACGCAGGTGGGCGGGTGTGCTGGTTAGGGATCGCTAGAGGAGCAGAATCGATTTAGAATATTTGCATAAATATACAAGGGCTTTGTTAGGTAGGCGAGCACACCAGGAGGGGGAGATGCCCAGTGGCTCTCTGTGCAGTGAGAGGTAGCAGGACCCAAAATGGCTGCCTAGTACTGGAGAGCCAGGGGATCTAGCAGCAGTCAGAGGCCAAAGGCCTGGAGGCCGCTACCGTGTCACGGCGGGGAGCCGGTGTCGGCAAGCGGAAGCGGCTGTCCGCAGCGGAGGCCTGAGGAGTCTGCGCGGGCAGCCCGAGGAGCTGGATACCAACATCCACAGGCAACAGTGAAGACCTGAGCTTGCCCGGAGAAAGAGAGCAGGCTCCCTTCTTCATTCCCTTGTGGTTGCGTCCAGGCTCCAAGCCCACTGGTTGGGGCCGCTCGCTTTGGGGTGGGCCTCCCTCCTTCGTGCGTGGCACCGAGCCTGTGCTCTTGGTGTCTGAGCCTCCAGGGAGAAGTCTCTCTAGCTTTGCGCTTCCAGGAGACTCTTACAGTCCAGCTACTATAAGAGCTGTCTGCTAATAAAGAAGAGCCTTCTCTTCCTCTTGCTGTTCTCCCGTATCAGGGCTCCACGGAGAAGTGGCAAAGGTACATCCGGGCATTTCTCTGTCCCCTCTCTAAAAGCCCAGCCACAAGCTTACGGTTTCTGTTTTAACAGAAAATAATGAAAAATGAAGTTCCTGCCTCCTCCGCCCTCTCCTGGCACAGGCAACACATATACCTGGGATCCTCCTGGACCAGTCAGGTTATCTGGGACTCCATCATCCTTCTCTGAGCTCCAGGAGGATGATCTATCCCATGGCCCTCGCGTTAGGGCCATTTCTCCCAGAGAGCTGCGGGCCGGCTCTCGGGTGTTTGGAAGCATCCCACATGCTTAGTACCTTTGGATAGAGATGTTCTAAATCCACCTATTATGGACCCTGAGCTGGAGCCCCAAGAGGCTGGTACTCAGCTGCAAGCCAGCACTGCCTAGGATGACTGTGGGCACTGCAAATGAGCCTAGAGATGGGCAGGGGCTGAGGCTCTGGTGCCCATAGCACCACTCTGGCTGTTTTATCCCCTTCGTGTTCATGGGCAAGGAGATAACTCAGTCAAGCTTTGGTCCTGTAGGGTGTGAGACATCTGTAGAGATCATGAACATACAGCATTCTGGCCTGCTCGCAGAGTTTATGATTTAGGTGTCATGGCCCAGGAAGATAAATTTTTTTTTTTTTTTTGAGGGGAGACAGGGCCTTGCTTTGTAGTTCAGGATGCCCGAACTCATTATGTAGCCCAGGCCAGCCTCAAACTCCTAGCAATACCCCTGCCTCTGCCTCCTGAGTTCTGGGATTACAGGCATGAGCCACTGTGCCCGGCATTGTTGTATGTGGTTACTGGGGATTGAACTCAGGAACTTGAGCTTCCAGGCAGACACCAGAACCACTGAGCTAAATCCCTGGCCCATGGAAGCTGTATTTTGAAACTGTTTTCTTGGATGATTCTATGTACAGCCATCTCTTGTTTAAGGCTGTCTCTTCTAAAAGCATACCCTTGAAGGTCACTACCTCAGGCCAGGTCAGACACTGAGGCCCAAAGCCTTCCCTCCCCCTTGTCTTTATTTATATAAAGGTCAAACATTTTGCCTGGGTGCACATCAGTCACTGAAGATAGTGTTCAACAGGATCCATAAGAAGACTTGATTATGAAGCCAGCGAGCAGCTTCCAATGGGAATCCTGGGCAACCGGAGGCCCTATTTTCTTAGTTTCCTAGGAAATAAGAAGGTAGTTTGCAGCATGAGGAAGGTGAGGGGGGTCTGAGATTTGGGATGAGTTAGGATTTTTCCAGCAGAACAAACTTCTCCAAGGAGTGATGCCGTACTGTAAAAAGGCCTGTAAACAGCCCAGCACTGATCTAGTGCCAGGTGTTTGTCACCTGCCTGGTCTCCTTGCTTAGGTGGGTCTGCAAGGTGAGGCTCCCTGGCTCAGGCCCTCTAAGATCAGATGCTGATCTTTTCTGCCAGGGAGTGTTCAGATCCCTGTTAATCGCTACTCCGTGCTACCTGTGTTCTTCAGGAGTCTGCACGGAGGGTAATTTGCCTTGAGACTGAGCCCCTTCTGTGGAAAGACAAAGCCTGGATGGGACCCACTTCCCAGGCCGCTTCTTGGCCTCTGACCATAGGGGGGGGGCTTAACTTCCCAGAGCCTCATTTTCTACCTTTGAAAAGGAGTTTGATTTCTGTCTTGGCTCCATTATAGAAACATTTCAAAATCAGATGAGCTGACAGATGTGACACTGCCTTAAAAATTCTAAAGCAAGCCTTGTGAACTCAAAATGAGTGGCATAAGCGAGTAAGGGCAGTTAAGAGTGGTGGGAACTGGGCCGGAGGGTTAGCTCAGTGGTTCCGGCGTCTGCCTTGCAAGCACAAGGACCTGAGTTCGATCCCTGGTAACCTTGCTTGGCGTGGAAACATGCCTACCAACAATCAACACCGCATACCACAATGCCGGACGTGGTGGCTCACGCCTGTAATCCCAGCACTCACTCGGGAGGCAGAGACAGGAGGATTGCTGAGTTCGCGGCGGCTTGCCTGGCACCATAGTGAGCTCAGGGCCAGCCTGAACTACAAAGCGAGACCCTGTCTCAAAAAGCAAAAAAAAAAGAGTGGTGGGAACTATTCAGAATGGAAAACAAAACAAAATTAGATCCTATTAAAAAAATGAATGCTGGAGACTCAGATAGCTCATTTCTGTGGGTCTAATTTAGCCTGTAAACTCTCAGTCAAAAGGTATTATTCAAAAGCCGGGTACTATCATAGGTTTCCATGCCATATTCGGTGACTAAGCAAGTAGTCATTCTGAGTGGTGCCCCTTCAAGGGCTTTGTGCTGGGTATGAGTGAAGGCTCAAGTCAGCCTGCTGAGATTCCAACCCTGTCTCGGACTTGGCCACATTATTTGAACTTCTACTCTCATTTTTTCCCCTTCTATAAAATGTAGCTATAATAGCACCTTCTGCACTGGACCACTGTGAGGATTAAAAGAAATAATCCATGAAAAGTAATGTTAGCCCAATAACTGCTCAAAATTTAATTTGATCAATAGAAGTATAGTATCATCATTATTATTATTTTAGTCTCTGTTTTATTTTGCCTTTGCAATAGTGACAACAGGATGGTAGCTCACACTGAGGAGGACAGGGAAAGAGGAGCAGGGACTTTAGGGTGAGCAAAGATGTCACAAAAAGACTCTGTAGTTCCTGTTGTCGAATGTTACTCATTACTTTGAGCTGACTGATCATCTCAGGGAGGAGACGGAAACATGGCCGGTGATAGGCTTCTTGACAAAATGGTGGAGGGATCACAGAAGTCCCTCCTATGTCTGTTATAATAAAAGTTAGAAAAGACTTTCTTCCTTGATTAATAGACTGTGGACATACCTGGGAAACTCAGGGTGTGGAGGCTGGAGACAAGTGTTTCCTCATTTGTCATGTCTGAGCTCTGCTTGGTGCCCTAATTTTTTAACCTTAGCAGGCCCTTCGTTTTGGAACATAGGAACAAGCTCCAGAGTTCAGGGTTTGGGCCAGTTTCTATGTCTTCCTGAGCCCTGAATTGCATATGCCAGGCAGATGTGTCAGTAGTCCCAGCCTTGCCTGCACCTTAGACCTGACCTATCCCTGAGCAACATGGTCATTGGTCTCTTCTTGCATACACATGGCTTTTGACACCTGATTCTGCACCTCCAGTCTTGATATCCTTTCTCTGATGGTGTTTTCCTATGAGTGTATCTGTTTTGAATTTCTAGTGCTCAGTGGATATGGCACCTCATACCCAAATGCACTCAGGATGGAGTGTAGCCAGTATATAATTTCTAGAAGAATCTGGTTTGTGCACTGTTAATATGGAGTATTGAAGCACAAATTTCTAGAGTGGAGAGACTGACTACACATGTGTTTATCTTGCTCTGAATTACATCCTAGGCATAAAAGGCACTTAATAAATCGATGTCTCCATGAAGATGGCGGTATTGTCAATAAATAATAGTAATAGGGAATGCAGGAGGAAAACATTGCTTGCTTTGAATTGGAACCTTGGGTTCTCAAGGAAAAGAAAGCTCTCTGCAGTGTGTTTATTTTAAGAGCACAGTGTGTGGCATTTGCAAGCACAATACAGTGGCTGAACGAAATGAGTGGTGTATTATTTTACTGCTGAGTCCTTCCAAATATTTCTGGGAACTCTGATGGGTCAGGACAAAAGGCTTGTCTTCTCCCAACTTCTGGCTGTAAAAGGCTTACTAGTGGGAGCGTGAAGAAACAATCACATGAAAAAACTCGATCTGTCGTTGATTAAAGGATCTTGTAATAAAATAAGTTGTTAGACTTTGTTATGTTGTCATGGAGTACAGTACGTGAAATTGGTGATCTGAAAACTTGACAGTAACACAGAATGTTTGCCCTTCTGGTTCTAGTTTCCGGGGTGCAGGGAGACCCCGTGCAGCCTCACAGGCTTTCCCTGGTCATCACCTTCCCTTGCCCCACCCAGCACTGATTCTGTCACCACCGTCTCTGTGATTTCTGCCTATGAAATGAGTGGTATATTATTTTACTGCAGATCAGACTATTTCTACTGCTGGCATATTACGTTATGATTCTTTGTTTAAGGCGGATCTTTCTGGACTGTGGGGAGGGACTCTTGTAGTGTGTTGTCTTACTCATCTTTATATGCACACGACGTAGTACAGAACAAGTTCTTGGTATATATTTGTTGAATGAATTAAATAACTTCTAGGGAAGCACAAAAAAGACCATCTGGTCCACCTCTTCCTGATAATGTGGAGGGTCCCAGAGCCTTTTAATACCCTATCTGAGCCCCACAGCCAGACTGTGACCCCTCTGGCACTGGATCCTTGACTCCATCTACAAATGCCAAATTTCACCTGGAGTTGTTGACTTGTATTTTTCCTCCTCTTGTTTGTCTTCATGGTTTTTCTTCTTCACTCATTCATTGACTCATTCCTGCATTATTTATTGAACAGCTATTATGGGGCAAGGTACAAAAATGAAAACAAATAACTCCACCAGCGTTTGTTTTACCACGGGTGATGGCTAGAAAATCATATGCATAATCAGTAAAGTCAGTCAGTCAGAAGGAAGTGATTGCTATGAAAAAAAGAAAAGAACCGGCTAGGGGAGCGGGAGCATGAAGGGGGGGTAGGCGGCAGGTTGCAGCAATACATGGATGAGAGTGAGAAAGTCTTGAGCGAGGGACTGCGACTTGCAGATATACCAGGGCGGAAAGAAGAACTAGAGCAGGTACTTCATGGAGGGCTGTGCCTGCAGTGTGTGAAAAGAGCAAGGGGCAGTGGGCCTGGAGAGGAATGAGTAGGATGCGGGCAGAGAGGAGGCGTAGGAAGTGCAGTGAGAGAGAACCAGGGGCCACGTCAAGGAGGGCCTTGAAAATCATGAAAAGGGCCCTGTCTTGAATCCAGAAGGCACTGGCGAGCCGCAAGAGGGTTTTAAGGAAAGGGATGCATGACCCAATGTGTTTTAAGCAAGGGGACCTCAGGAGGCTGTTCCCACCCCTCAGGCCAGTGATGATGGTGGGAAGGAAGAGGCAGATGCAGGGTCTGTTTGGAAGGGGGAGCCACTGAGGCTTCTGATGCCTCCCCCACCTCCTCATGAAGGATGGAGTGGGTGGGTGCCAAGGGGCTGGAGCCGATGTGGGTGGAGCTGGATTCCCGCCTTGCCTCCAGCCCCACCGGCTCCGTCCCTGGGTGAAAGAGAAGTTGGGAGACTTGGGATGCAATGCATCATGGGAAACTGCAGAACCCTAGCTTCTGATCCCCTGCTCTTGTTTCTTCAATAATTCAAGTGCCCTCCTTTCAGTACTGCCTTTAAGATTCCTCAGGTCTTTCATGAGATCTGCCCTGATTAATTTTATCTGGCTCAAGTCTCCCAGTTCATTCCATATTCATACACAGATATGCTTTACTTAACACAATAGATAGATTTTTGAAAAGAGAGGTGTAAGTCACCTTTTAAAAAAATATTAAAGCCTATTTTATATTCACCAAGGGAGCTAACTATTTCAAGTATCCATTATAAATGCTTTTATAGGGTAAAGAATCCTTTGGTAGCATGACTGTGGTCTCCACTAATACATTAGTTTTAAATGATCAGGTTATAGTATATAAAACAGCTTGCACACTTACATGATGTGCGTCTGTACATGAGGTACCCTTACACATTTCGCTGGCGTGGCCACTAGGCCCTTAGGCTCGGGGTACTCTCACCTGCTCACCATTTCTCCCAAATCTTTTCTTCTGTGCTCCCTGGTGACCCAGGCCGGAAACCTCAGGTTCGTCTCCTGCTGTCTGTCCTCTTCCTTCTTCCCCAGTTCCGCATTTCTCTGTATCTGCGAACTCTCTTACGTCTTCTCCATTTGCTCCGTGACTCTCTGCCTCTGTTGTAGTTTAGGTGCCTAGGATGTTTCCACGGCTTCATAACTCCTCTCCCTTAGCTACTTCATCTGTCTCCTTGTTTTTTTTTTTTTTTTTTTTAGGTTTTTAGTTTTTTTTGAGACAGTGTCTCGCTTTGTAGTTCAGGCTGGCCCTGAAACTCACTATATAGCTCAGGCAAGCCTGAAACTCATAGCAGTCCTCCTGCCTCTGCCTCCCAAGTGCTGCATGAGCCCCCTTGCCCAGCATCATGGTATGTGGTACCGGGGATTGAACTCGGGACCTTGCGCTTTCCAGGCAGATGGTGCAACCAATGAGTTAAATCCCTGGTCCTCACCCGTCTCCTTGAAGGTGTGGTTCCTCACATGATTCAAGTCATTGCTCATTCTTCTCTGACCCTTCTTTGCTGAAGATGGGTGACCCCTTATCACCTTGCCAGTAGCTCACAATCTGAATACCTGACTGTGTTAACTAAGTTCCCGTCAGCGACCGACCAGTGCATCCCACCATCAATCCATTCATTCATAATCACAGGAGGACCGCCTACAGTGAAACATTTACCCCTGCAGGTCTGAGTATGGGCCGGTGGGAGCCCATGCCTTCCTCTGCCCTGGCCACAGGAATCCTCAGACCACTTGCATCTGCTAAAATCTTTCCATCTTTCAAAGTCCAGCCTGACACCCTATTCGTTTTTTTAGTTTATCTTTATTGGTGCACTGTATATACTCATCATGATCACACTCAGTATTGGGAACTTGTACCAGTACATGACACAAATTAATTCTCATTCTTTCCCATTCTCTACGCAGCCCCACACCCCCAACCCCCTAAATACATAGGCTTTGTTTCCCTTTTTTAAAATCACCATCACAGTTTTTTCTTTGCCCCTCATTACTCACCCCTCCACCACATGTCCCTTTGAATATTTTCAATTGCACAATATCCATCATACATTCTAAAATTCATTAACATCTTCAGTTTCTCATACCAGAGAACAGATATGATATTTACACATCTGTGACCTTTTTATTTCACTTATGAGTATGTCCTAAAGGTAGGTCCATTTGAGTATAAGTGACTCAAACTTACCATTTTTTTTTTTTTTTTTGCTTTTTTTTGAGACAAGGTCTCGCTTTGCAGTTCAGGCTGGCCCTGAGCTCACTATGGTGCCCAGGCAAGCCTCGAACTCAGCAATCCTCCTGCCTCTGCCTCCTGAGTGCTGGGATGACAGGCTCAAACTTATCATTCTTTAAGGCAGAGTCATACTCCATTTTATAGAAAGACCACATTTTTTCCTTTGAATTCTTTATTGGTACATTTTATATACAGCTCACAATCACACACAACATTGGGGAATTTATACCAGTATATGATACAAGTTAATTCTCATTTTTACTCACAACCCTACCCACTCACAACCTTCCATCCCTTATATACATGCTCTTTCATTTTCTTTCCAAATCATATTTATTCTTTCCCCTTATTATGTTTCCACACCAAATTCCCTTTGGGTATTTCCTATTTTACAAAAATTATCAATCATTCTAGAACTTATTTACATCTACAGGTTCTCATACCAAAGACAAGATATGGTATTTGCACATCTGGGATGTATTTATTTCACATATTAGTGTGTCCTCCAGGTGTATTCATTTGCACATAAATGAATGAAACTTGTCATTCCTTATGGCAGAGTAATACTCCATTTTATAAAAAAATCACATCTTTATCCAGTCTCCAATTGATGGGCATTTGGGTTGTTTCCAAGACTGAGCTATCACGAACTGAGCTGCTATGAACGTGGGTGCACATATGTCACAATGATATGATTCTTTTAATTCTTTTGTGTATATTCCTAGAAGGGCAATAGCAGGGTCAGATGGAAACTCTAATCCTAGTGTTTTAGGACCCTCCACACTGACTTCCATAGAAGTTATACCAGTCTACATTCCCACCAACAGTGGAGAAGCACCCCATTCATTTTGAGTCCCCCAGAATCCTGCATCCAGAAATGACCTCTCCAACTACAGTACTTCATGCAAATTGTCATTTTATAACACATATCCCTTCTCTGGTGTATTACCATCTCCTTTGTTATCTTCTTCACCCGCCCAGGTGTTTCCAATGTGCTAGGCACTGCCTTAATGCTCACCCTTGTCTTTTTGTCTTTCAGTGTGTGTAATGTGAGTGCTTAGTAAAAACAGAGCAGCCAACTGTCTTGCTGTCCTTTTTCTTGTTAGTGTTGTGTTGCTGACACCTGCTACATTAAGTTGTAAGCCGTGTAAAGTCTGGAACCCTCTGCTCTTTACTCCCATCCCTTCCCGTACCATCCCCACAGAGGGTGCGTTTGAGCTGATACCGAAGCTCCTCTTAGTCACTGTGGGTTCAAGGCTGTAGAACCCTGATGGTGGACGCACAATAAATTAAGAATTCAGGGGCCGGAGGGTTAGCTCAGTGGTTCCGGCGCCTGCCTCGCAAGCGCAAGGACCTGAGTGCGATCCCCGGTTACCACATAGAATGCTGGTCGTGGAGACTCGCCCACCAACAATCAACACCGCATACCACAGTGCCGGACGTGGTGGCTCACGCCTGTCATCCCAGCACTCGGGAGGCAGAGACAGGAGGATTGCTGAGTTCGCGGCGGCTTGCCTGGGCACCATAGTGAGCTCAGGGCTAGCCTGAACTACAAAGCGAGACCCTGTCTCCAAAAAGCAAAAAAAAAAAAAGAATTCATTCTGGGCACTCTGGCCTCAGGTCTGTTTACTCATTCACTCATTTTTTTTTTTTATGTCCCATGTGATAGATATGAATTTCAGGCCACAACAGTAGGGTCCAAGAAAAGTCACATTTCTTTATTTCTCTAAATCAAATTTAAATGATGCCAAGCTTCTACCTGCTGAGTTGGCAGGAAATCCAATCTGCCTTTTGAGAGTGACTCCTGCTTCCTATCCTGAGAGTTATATAAAAGCTTCCAGGCTCTTATCATTTCTGAAGAGCTGGGGAGGAGCTCTTCAGTCCGAGGTCCAGACTGGTCATGTCCCGGGTATGTGGTCCAAGGCCAGTTCTCCCTCTGCTTCCATGTGAAGAGATGCGAGAGCTCAGGCCTGGGCACCAGCTTCCTTCTTTGATTCCCATGAAGTCTCAGCACTGCCTCTCGATCCTGCTCAGGCTCGGGGGACATTCTCAGGGCGTCTTTCCTCCCTCGCTGGCCTACTGCCCACACCAGGCTGGATAGTGTTGTCTTCTCAGTAGCCAGAAGCATTAGCCTTTAGCCACACAAGTTGACAAGTTAATAATAACTTCTGAGGGAAGGACAGACACAGTTCTTTAGTTAAGCCAGAGAAAATACCTCTTCTTTGGTTTTGTTTTGTTTTTCTGGAGAGACAGAGTCTGGCTATGTAGCCCAGGCTGGGCTCCAATTCAGTGTTACCCCTGCCTCAGCCTCCAGAATGCTGGAATTACACAAATGTACCACCACTCCCAGTTCTCTTATTCTTTTTAACCTCTGTCAGTATTATGCCACTATCAAAAAACCAAATAAACAAATACAGAAAAATACCCCCCAAAATATTGCAATCTGAATTTTCTGTCATGCATCTGTTAAGTGATTGAGACTGCCATAAGTTAATGAGAGAATAACAATAGAAATAAAGAATTTGGGTGAGGGAAGTTATAAGTGTAATTAGTCCTCACTAGGAAAGAAAGAACTTGAAATTCTGTTAACTACAATTGTTATAATTAGGGTTTACATTTGGCACTGAGCTTCCTGGCAGCCCAGGTGAAAAGGGTAAGGATGCTGTGATTTCAGAAGTCTATTAAAAGCTCTTGGAAAGGGAGGGAGAAAATCCATTTCTCAAAGAAAGCAAAGAGATGTCCATTACTGGTTCTAAAATAAATTTCTCATATGAGGCTTTGTAAAGTAGTTAAGAAGCAAATAAAAAAATCTTTATAAAATTCTTGAGTTACTATGTGTGGATCTTGACATCTCATAGGTTGTGTCTCTTGCTCTCCACCTAGGTGGGCACCCAACTGTGCCCATGGAGCTGCACAAAATGTTAACCCTTTTTTTGTTTTTATCTTTTGTCCCTTGCTCATGCTCCTAAATATGGGCAGATACCACTGCTGTTACTATTGAACTACAGGGAAAGCAAATGAAGAGGCACACAGACATCCATTAAAGGCCAAGACAATCAGGACCCAAGTGACAGCAGTGCACGGGAAGCTGGGCAAGTGGGTCCTGATCCTGATGGTCCCCATGCCTTTGGGTGGCCCTGGCCACCCTTTTTCTTTCTGTTTAAGTCTTACGGAGCATAGGGATCAGACTCCCTGTTCAACATTGAATCACTGTCACCAACCATGGTGCCTGTCGTTTATCAGATGCTAGTTTAATGATTGTTTCTTCCCGTATTTTATGTCTGTCGTGTGAACTTTTAACTTTTCCATTTGTTACAGAAATAAGACAGAGCTAAATGATAAAAGAGTTCTCCTAAGATAGACCTTTTCATCTTTGTAGATGACAGGCCTGGGGAAGCAGGTGCCAACAGTGATATAGGGACATGTGACGAAGAACATATCGTACTGATGGAATGCAGAACACTGGCTAGCTATTGGGTCAAGATTATCTGCTTGGGGGTTAATGCAGGACTATGTGAGAGGTTGGCCAATGGCAGGCTTGACTGGGATCTTGCAACGCATCTCGACTCACTGTGAGAACATGACAAGTCCTTGAGTTTCCTCACCTATAAGTTGAGGACAGTGTTGTCTAAATGGGGCTTGTTTGAAATAGAAAGGTTCTTTGCAAACTGAGAATTATTTAAGGAACTGCATCTTATAACTAGTGTTATTGCTCATTGTGGTAGCAGGCAATAAGTATTCTAAGCATGGGAGCTGCATGAAAAGACTTAGTGATTAGAAAAACACGCAGAAGTTAGTGAATGAAGCAGCTGCAAAATGGCAGAGTAGGTAGCTCCAAAATAACTACACCTGCATAGAAGCCATAAGAACATTGGCAAAAACTGTCTGAATCAACCTTTCTGGGACTCTAGGAATTATCCAAAAATGTTAAACAATCTGTGGAACATCTGAATGGCTGAATTGGGGTAAGGAGAGTGAGCTGTGGCAGGTTAACTTGCTCTATTGCTGTTCACCTTTCTGGATTTTTGCAGTATTCATAAAAAACCAACAGCCTTCAAAGTATGGTAGCTGAATTTAAGCCCCCACCAAAGCCACATCTCCAGGACTTGTCTGACAACTCCCTGGAAAGGCTCCATTCTCCAGAATTGTCTTTCTTTGAGGAGACTCAGGGGCCATTGAATATAAAGATCTCTGGGACTGTAGCATTGGTAAAAAAAAAAAAAAAAAAATCAGTGGTAAGTGTTTAACTTAATTGATGCATGATATAGTGATAATATTTGGGACAAGTGAGAAGGACCAAAATATTTAAAACAGAGAATTTTGAAGAATGAAAATTCACAGAGGCCTTGAAATGCTCTAGCATATTCCCAAGACTCTAGAAAGTCACACACACATTCAGAATTGTGTATATACGCAGGTATTACCTTAAGAAGGCTCTAGTCACTCGCCTTGGGCTTGGTTTTGTACACAGAATGAAGAATAGGCAGACATAAATAGTTGAGGTCTTGAAGGTGTACCCCAGCACCCACACAAAGCCTCTCAGCAAATGGTGGGAGACTTATTGGTTATAGGAACATAAGGAAATCACTGTTCAATTATGACTTCAGAAGCTGTACTAGCTGTAGATGTTACAGAATTAGTCCAGAGAGTCACTAAGCCCACAAATGATGACAATAGCAGCAACAGTAAATAGGAACAGCAACAAACTCTTGTGATGAGTTTCCAGTGTTGTCCTACTATGTTGGTTAAAATAACTAATTTTCAACAAAAGTGAGAAATGAAAATTTGACCCATACATGGTGTGTGTGTGGGGGGAGAAGTCCATAGCTATTTTATATGAGGAAATCCAGACTTTGAACTTACTAGACAAATAGTCTTTAAATATGCTATTATAAATATGTTCAGTGAACCAAGAAGATGTATCCTACAAAATTAATAGAGTATGAGAAATTATTTTGTTAATTAGAATATACAAGTAGGTAGATAGAAATTTTTAGAAAATTGAATATATCTTCAGGAGTTGAAAAGTATAATGAAATAAAGAGTCCACTAGAGGACTCAATGGCAAATTTGAATTGACAGAAAAAATGAGGAATTTGAAAACAGTTTATGGTCTGAGAAATGGGATATAATAAGAATGGACAAAGACCTGTGAGATGCCATAAATATGTACATAATGTGAGGACCAGAGGAAGAAGAGAGAAAAGAGTGGAAAAACAATTTAAAGCAATAATATTCAAACGTTTCCTAGATTTGTAGAAAATGTTAATTTGTACATCTGGGAGGCTCAACAGATTCCAAATAGAGTAAACTTAGAAACCCAAATTGAGATCCACTGTAGTCTGTCTAAAGTCAAAGACATAACAATGATTTTAAAAACAGCAAGAGAGAAGAGATCTGACACATCCCAGGGATTCTCAATAAGAGTAACAGTTTGGTTGTCCATCAGAAACCTTCAAGGCCAGAAAACATTATTGTGACATATGCAAGACAATGAATAAATGACTATCTGCTTAGAATTTTTATGTTCAGTAAAATATATCCTTGAAAAGTGACAGAGAAAGTAACCATTCTCAGAACATTCTCAAACATCTGTAAAACATTCCTAAAGCAAAAACTGAAATTGTTTTATAACACTTCCCATGTAAGAAATTCTAAAGATAATTTTTAGGTTGAAATGAAAGAACATGAGGCAGTAACTCAAATTCACATAAAAAAATAAAGAACAGTAGGAAAGGTAACTACATAGGAAAACATAAAAGATAATATAAGTGTATTTTTAGTGACATTTTCTTTTCCCACCTGATTTAAACAACTATATTTATGACTTATGATGTATGAAAATGTAATTGGCATGGCAATTCCTTACACAAAATAGGACAGAGGAACAGAGATATTGGAGCAAAGTTTTTATATACAATGGAAATTAGATACTGTCACAAAGACAGATCTGTGAATCAGTGGAACAGAACAGAAAATACAGAAACAATACCAGGCATATTCAAGCCATCTGATCTTTGATAAAAGGGCCAAAAACATGTGTTGGAGGAAAGACAGTCTCTTTAACAAATGGTGTTATGAGTACTGGCTATATGTATGTAGAAGCTTGAATATAGATCCATATCTCTCACCATGTACTAAATACTAAATAAAATAAAATACTAAAAGTACTCAATAAAAGTATTAAAAAGTTACTAAATAAAAGTACTAAACGAAAAATAGATTAAAGATCTAAATATTAAAATAGAAACACTTTAACTACTGGAAACTACAATAGATAAGACTCTTTTTTAAAATTGAATTCTTTATTGGTACAATTTATATACATCTCAAAATCACATATAACATTGGGAAATTTGTACCAGTATATGCCACAAGTTAATTCTCATTTTTACCCATATCCCTACCCACTCCCCCCTCCTCCCCCCTTAATACATGCTCTTTTATTTTCTTTCTGTATCATATTTATTCCTTCCCCTCATCACATTCCCAC
>PVIC010007740.1:0-50084 GCA_004025085.1 Thryonomys swinderianus | reverse complement strand
GGAGGGAACACGGGAGTATTTGTCAAGGTAGAGGCGTAACAGCCAATTTGAACCTATGGATAATGAGTGCCAGGGGAACTTGAACTTCTCTGATAGTGGCTGAGAGAGTCTAGGAAATAAATCAAGCTGGATTGATTCCGCAAGCCAGAGCGATCGGTAAATGTAGATGTGGCCATGGCTTGCCAACCGCTTCCACTGAAACAGGTTCAGAGTCTAAACTATGATGACAATTAACCTTCGCCATTCCTTCTTCATTTTCACAAAAAATATTTGTATAATGAGTTTTAAAGTTCCCTTCCAGATTTGTGTTCCTAGGTGAAACTTCAGAAAATGCATTTTGTCAAAGCTTGTTTTGTCCTCGCGAGTTCAGTACTGGTAAACATCACCCAAAAGTTGTGTCTCCATTCTACAAATACAATGGTACAGACGTCCCTTGTGTGAGGACCGAGTCACTTCTTGGGGAACACGTTGGTCCCTAGATGAGGAATTGTACATAGTACGTACTTTGCAACAGTCAGAACAAAAACATGATAGAGGAAACTTGGTGAGACTGCTTTTATTTGCAAACTCTCACATGCAGTACTGTAGTGTATAACAACATAAAAGTACAGGACTATACAGTACAATCAGTGAAACAGTGCTGTATAGACAAGATGTACTCTACAAAAAGAGGACATTGAGCCTCTATAAAGAAGATATACAGAACTGTAGCCCCCCAAAACAAGGATGCAGTGTGTCATAAATGTGAACAGTGCACCTTGGTCTTAAGTGCAAGCAGTCGGTAAATAGGTCATTAAGCAAGGGATCGCTATATACATTTTCAGTGTTTTGTTTATTAAAGAGGCCAAATGACAGCTAAAATATCTGTAAGTGATCACTTTTTTAAAAAAAAAATCTGCTATGAGGGGATGTGATTAGGTACCACTATACTCTCTGGGAATCTGTGTTTCGTAGGAGTGCTGTCCCATCCGGCTTTAGCTCACGGGCACTAGGATTCTGCAGGACAGAGTAGCATGGGAGAATGTGGAGATCATCTCTGGCAAATTCTTTTCCAGTCCTACCGCTTTTCCTTTCCTCTCCTCCAGGATGACTATGCAGAAAGCACAGGCAGCTGCCAGTGGAGCGGCCAGTTGGGCTTAAATGAGGCTGAGTAGGCCTGGAGACAGACTCCAGGGCCCCCAAATCCCTTCCCCTGAACTCTGACCTTCCCCTTTGCATGTTCACTTCCTTGATTCTGACACAACAACGTAACATGCATTTCTTCATCCAAACTGCCCCCCAACGGTATCTCTATTGATTCCTTTGGTTGCTTATTTTTCTTCCACTTCCTTCATTTCTCTGCCCTATCTCTTCTCCACTGCCATCAATGACTAACTGCTAGATCCCAAAGACTTTTAAGGTTTCATTGATCGGCATTTTCTTACTTCCAAGAATCTGTTAGTGCCTTTTCATGGTTTCACTGCCTAATTCTTCACCGGTTCTAGAAAAACCTGCTTTGATAATCCCTGCCCCTTGCCCTCTTTATCTTTTATTTCTTTCTCTTTGACTCTCCAATGACTCTCCCCTTACATTTCGCCTTCCCACCCTTAACTTTTAGAACCTCGTATTGTTAGGCAAACACGCATTGCCCATTCTGGTTTCTAATGTTCTTGCCACTTAGAGTCCAGATTCTATTTGTTTTTGTCTTTTCCACCCCATACAGTCCAGTTCCGCACTCACAATAGATGTTTTAACCAATGTTGGCTATGAGTTGGATCTATTCTCCAGAAAACTGTTCTGGTACCTGAACACACATTTATCCTATTTTTGTATTCTCCTAGTACTTTATGTCTGCATTAGTCAGTTCTTCTCTCTTTTTTTTTAACCTAATCATATATTCCTTTCCATTATTGCTTTATCTGTTTCACACTGTGCAAGTCTTTCCTTCCCAGTCTCGTTGCAAACTCATGGAGCACTTACGGGAAGATTCCTCAGGAACTTATGCACTGTTTTCACCATCAAAATTGTTCAATAAGTAGGTGATTTAAGGATGAATGAAGACATTTTGTCTCCTTATCTGTTGGCGCAGCTTGTGGATCTTGAAAGCATGAATGCTTGGTCGTTTAATCCTTTGCTTTTCTTCCACTTGAATAAATGAATCACAATATGCTATGGATTCTTGCTTTTTGACATCTCTTAAGCTATTCTTTTTTAAAAAATTAATTTTGAACTGACAAAAACATCAAAATTGCACATATTAATGGGGTAAAGTGTTATGGTTCAATACGCACTTATATTGTATAATCAGGTCAAAAAAATACAGCTACTCAAATGTTTACCAATTCTTTATGGCAAAACTATTCACAATTTTTTCTTCCAGCTTTAGAAAATATACAACATACAGTTGCTCTCTATAATACCTTTCTTAAACTGACCTGAGTATAATGAAACACTTTACCAATTTTCTTTCAAAGATGAAGATAGGCAAAGATCAACTGTAAATTATAAAAATGGCAGGTAGCCACAACCTGCAGGGGACATAAACTTGCTAGAGAGTTCTATGAACTCACAATGTGTGTGTTAACCTTTTCTTTCTTTCTTTCTTTTGGTAATATGCTTTTTAAAAATAACATGTACAGGGCTAGAGGGTTAGCTCAGTGGTTCTGGCGCCTGCCTCGCAAGCGCAAGGTCCTGAGTTCGATCCCCGGAAACCACATAGAATGCTGGGCGTGGAGACTCACGCCCACCAGCCATCAACACCACATACCACAGTGCCAGGTGTGGTGGCTCACGCCTGTCATCCCAGCACTTGGGAGGCAGAGACAGGAGGATTGCTGAGTTCGAGGCTTGCCTGGGCTCCATAGTGAGCTCAGGGCCAGCCTGAACTACAAAGCCATCAAAATTGTTCAATAAGTAGGTCTGTCTCAAAAAAAAAAAAAACATGTACAACTATTAAATAGAAATGCTCTGTGCATTTGTAAAATACAAATTAAAATCAGTGTCAGTGTTGCATTTTAATAACATCCACATTATGTACTTTTATATTAGTTTAATTAAAAAAGATTATTGGTCCTTTTTCTAGATGCTCAGGTGCAAAGCTAGATTTCTCAGAATCAGCATAGGAAACAGCTGGAAATGGCTGTTAGGGTTACTTCAGATGAAAAGCTAAGTCAGCAAGTTAATGATTCCCCTAGAACCACAAGTAGCTAATTAGGAAACCAATTAGAGGCAAACACCATGTGCTCCATTTAGATAAAGACTCTTTGGATTATTACCTTTTCCAAAGTAGGAAGAAGGGCACTATCTCAAGCTGTGGCAAAGCAAATTTGGGTAAATAAATGTGAGCAAATTCTTGTTCCTTTGCAGTAGTATCCTTACTGGTTTCAAATCTCTGTGATTATAAGGGTTTTCAAATCATTAATTGTTGAATGGCTGTGTTACCACTCTCCTCAGGATGAAAGGGAAATTCTCCATCCACTAATAACAATGAGAATAAATAGAAGCCTCTCTGTGTAAGATAAATATATGTATGTGTATTTCTAAAATAACGCCTTTGTTCAACTCAAATTTGCTGTTTATTTCAGTGGCTTATATTAATTTACATCAAATTTGCTCTCCTAGAGATGAGAATATGGGTCTAAAGATTCTCTGTCACATAAATTGCACCTTCATTTTGTGAAAGGCTCAGAATCGCCAGGGTCTGTCTGTACAGCTGACAGCCGAGGGGAGACTCTGAAGGCAGCGAGAGAACGTCTTTCTCATGACTTCAGGGAGACGGTATATTTCTGAGTGATTGGCCAAAAGGGAGTTTTAATTAAACAAATTTGTGTGAGTAGCTGAATCGTGCTGGGTGCTAAACAGCTAAGCTAGAAAATACGAATTAACAATATTAATGTTTCTATAAAAGCAATTGTGGCCAATTCAATAAATATCACACTTTTTTTGTTTTTCGTTTGCTTATATCATAAAGATCAATTTTATCCTGTCTGGCCAGAGCCCAACTTCTGATTCCAACTCAGGTTACAAGGTTTCTGGAGCTGGTGGGGGGGTCAAGTGACATTTTTCCTCTGACGTGTGTAGCACCAAAGCTGGAGTCCCTTGAGCTCTCTGCGAAATGCAAATAAAAACTGTGGCCCACGGACTGATGAGGCTGTGGTGACAGCCCTGGCCACAGTGTCCTAAGACGTAGTCAAGCCAAGGGGCAGGAATGCAGGAAGGACAGCTAGTGAGTGCGCAAGGGGGGCCTCCCCGGGCGTCTGTCCTGGTGGGGGCGGGGTCTGGACACCCCAGGGAGCTCCTGGCCTCTGGCATAGGCTGTAGCCCTGTAGAGCTTGTCCAGGTCCAAGTTCCTGCTGTGGAACACGAGATGCAGAACTCAAAGAGAGGAAGCTTGGGCCTTTACATGTGCTGTGTCGGATGGGAGGTGCCCCGAGTGACCCCTGGAGTGTCTACCCACAGCCGTACCTTGGCCGTGCGCTGAATCGGCTTCCTTGGGAACACAACTCCCAGAACGGGCAAGAATGAGGGAGGTGGGTGCAGGGTGCCCAGGGAGGATAGAAGAAGCCACGCCCGAAAGCTACATCGTGTCCTCCGTCGCATCCTGTCCGATCTTTGCTGTGAATCCCTCCTCTTCTGCACCCCTTCCATCCGTGCTCTGGGCTCTCAGCTGACCCAGCAGAAAAGGACTTCCAGGTGGGAGACGGAGCTCACCGTGTCTGCTGATGGCGGAGGAAGCATAGGGAGTTCTTTGAATAGACTTCCGGTACTGTCTCCGGGAAGTGCTGACGCGTAAGCCAGATCACGCTGGCTTTCAGCGCTTGCATCTGGAGGCAGCGTGCTGGGGCCGCGGGATGACAGTCTGGAGGCCTGAGTCTTTGTTCTGGGATCAGGAAGGGGGTCCAGAACAGAGCCCCAGAGACTGCGATTGGGAGGCAGCGGCATGGTGGTCACAGCTGTTCCGGGGGTGCGCAAACGCTCAATCTGGTTTCATCCTTCACAAGACGTGGCTCTCTGGCAGTGTGGGCCAGGCATTAGCAGAGAGAACCTGGCTGAAGCTGATGGCCGCTCTAAGGGATGGGCGAACCTTCTAGAGTTTTCGGTGATAACCAACAGCTGGTTGTGGCACACGTGTCATAGGGTCACCCTCAGCGCAGTTTGGCTTCTGCCATCTGGTTCAATCTTACCCTCTCCCTGGATTCAGAAAGCCATCTACATTTTAATTCTGCCTAGAAAACTATGCTAATTTACAATTTTCTTCCTTTGACGTTCCTTTTCCAGCCCTGTACTCTCAGCTTTAAAACAGTTTCTACATTTTGCAGAATACCAGCATGAATAGTAACCAGCTCTGAGACACTTGTTAAAATTCTGCTTGAGAATTATCGCTCAAGAAAGAACTCTACACATCGACACTGACCAAATGAGAGTTACAGAAGAGAAAAGAGACGCTGGCGCCCACTCTCGGGGCCCCAGCTGCAGAGATTCTGGCCCTGTTGGTCTGGGTTAGTTCCGGCCTCTGCGTGTTTTACGGCTCCCCGGGGTGAGTCACGTGGGCCGTCGGGGCCTAGAGCACCTGAGTCCTCACCCGAGGAGGCCCGCACAGCCCGGAAGGGGGTGGGCGGGAGGAGGCCGTGCGAAGCAGCTTTCTACTCAGGAGAAGGATCTCTGAGGTGAAGCGGGTATGGCGTGGTCTCTGGGCCTGGGTTCCTTTGTGCTTTCCGAGCGTCATCTTCTCTCCCCCACCCATCTTCTAGCAAGGGGATTCTCAAAGTTCAGCCTGCATGCTCGAAGGTCCTCTAATGGGATTTTACTCATGTGTGGATTTCTTGGACTTTATCCCAGAAGTTTTGAGTGAGTGAGTAGCTCTGGGGTGAGACTAAAATAGATGTTTTCACAATTATTATATGTAGTGATGATTAGGTGGGAGTTAGAGGGAGGTGGCTGAGGAATCGCACTCTGAGGCAATACCAACTAGTCTAGGCCTTCGCCAAAGGTATAGTCTGTTGTCTGAGGAATATTCTACACAGTGCCCGAACTTTGGTAGTTATTGAACTCCCTGTGCCTAAATTCCTCACATCTGTAAAACAGAAGCAACAAAAGGAATTGGTTTTTATGGTTGATGGAATTTTTTATAGTTTTGAAAGAAGTTAAAATAGGAGGCCGTTTTAATGACTTGTCAGGTAACAGAGTTGGTAGCTTTGGAAACTTGTCTGATTTTAGCAGCCGAAAGCCAACGAGTTCCCTGTTCCCAGCCACCCTTGCGCCGCCTCCTCTTCACTTAAGCTCACCCGCATTGCTAGAAGAAGCTACTTCCATGTGATTAGTTGGGAAGAAAGACTTGTAAACACTGCAGTGGTACTTAATAAAGAATTCCCTGCAGTGGATATTGATGTTTGCCACGTGACGCTTGGATAATGAAAACATGTTATTAAATCTCATTAGACTATTAGTTATTTCCAATCAGCCAGAGAAAACTCCAGGCTTTTAAAGCTGGGTCTGTTATGACACCCAGTGGCCAAAATGTGAACCACTGCGGTTTTTAAAAAGAAATACTTTCCTCCGCTTACAAACAAATACTGTTTCATCTACTTTGCCTTTTGACAGCAGTCAATACCAAAGCACGGAATGGTTATACATCAGAAATGACACCCTGAATTCTAGACAGAAAACAAGTGCTATTTTCAGAAGTAAAGCTTTCCCAACCAGTTCAGTCAGGCCAACAAGGACTTCAGGTTATCAAAGGGATCATAGTCATAAACCTTTTAGTCGTAGAGAAAGTGATTTTTGTCAGTAAATAAACAACAGATAAGACACAGGACAGTGCATCAGAGACTTCACAATAGCCACACGGGATCCTCTAAATAAGTAGGAAATGACTAACGAGCTCAGCAATTCAGGGCGCAAGTGGGTACCTGGTACCCACCCCACAGTTGGTTGAGGGCGTTTTGCTTCTTCATTCATTTACTATTCAAAAATTCTCCCTGGTGTCCTGGGTCGAGGAGCCGATTGTGAGAGGGAGATTACGTTCGAGATGTTTGCGAATGTGTGCGGTGGGGGGGGGGGGGGGGGCCAGGGGCCCGTGCAGCTGGCTGCTCAGCATCGTCCCCGCTGGGGCAGGGGCCGGACTTGCCCCTTCTGTGCCCGTTTAGTCCCCAGAGTGGGCTTCGTCCTTGAGGCAGGGCGTCTCCCGGGGGAGCGGCTCCAACGCGCTGACAGCTGCGGCCCATCTACTCACAGTCCTCCGGTGCCGGGGGCGAAGCTCGGGGCCCACGGAAACGCCCGCCGCGCTGGAGCAGCTGTTGATGACACGGACTGGCCTTCTGCTCTTCTGTGATTAAAAGACGCGTGACGGACACTAGTCAATAGAGTGTGAGAGAAGAGTGGGCTTCCGGAGAGCGACACGCCCCGATCTCCCAGCAGCTTCTGTCCTATTCTCACTGCGAATGTGCCTCTTTCCAGATCTGCGGAAGCTGCTTTTTCTATTCTGATAAGTCCCAAGAAGTTGGTGATATTTTCCTCCCAGTTTTTGTTGGGGGGGTGGTGGTTGGAGTGATACCTCTAAGCTCTTTATGTTCCAGAGCTCACAATAAATTTTCTATTGGGACACAGGTAGTAGAGCAATGAAGAAAGTATTATTGTTATTATTTTTTTTACTTAGGTTTGGGTGGCTGAAATAAAACAAGAACTCAAGTATAAGCTATACTCATTTCCTAATTACCTTGGAGATAGTTTCCCAGGAGGATTTTGAGGGATGAATAGTTCATGACGATAGAAGTAGGAGTCTAGAGGTAGGACTCCAGCCAATAGAGGCATTGCTGGAGAACTGCACGAAGGTTTAATTGGAGTGGAGGGATCCGAGATAATGAGTAATTAATCTGTGGTCAGACTCTAATGTTGCAACAAAAATGTATTCTGTGGTCAGTGTGGAATCCTTAGAACATTGTGAAAAGGATGAACAGCCAACTTGAACCATTAACTTGGCAATAGTTTTGTGTAAAGGGGAAGGACGCTGGACTAGTAGGTGTGATATCCAGATAGAGGTAACAAAGCGAAACTGTAGCATCTGAAAAATGCTAAGAAGTTTGAGAGGTAAAGACCAAGCATCTAGCTTGTAACATGAACAGAGATGCAGCCAGAACTCACAGGAGCACTGCGGCCGGGGTGAGATCTGAGGGTCTCTGGGTTACAGGAGACCCAGAATATGGATGTGATCACTTAGGAAGAACAAGAACTGGGGTGAAAATCCTGGGGGTAAACTTAAAAGGATAGAAGAAAACAGATTTGGCGGTGGGGAAACCAGAAAGGCAATAGTAAAACCAGGACTGAATGTAAAGGAAATGAAGGGAGAAAATGGTTCTCTTACTTGCTTCAGTCTGACTGCGCTACAGAGACAGACTGACCAGTGCCAATCTAGCTCCTGGAAGAGGAAAAGAGCTTCCTGTGTGGCTCGCTTCTCGTCAGAGCGGAACATGAAGTCGTTTTCATGACTGAGAGATGTAAATGTCCCATAGGGAGCGGTTAGTATTTATCAGCTAAGTGGCTACGCTGATGAGACAGTGGCTCATTCCTGAAACCCAAGCAGGTAGGTGCAGCCTGTGCCGGCCATAAATCTGTGATGACAGTCAAAACCAGGGCACAAAACCACTGTTATCTGAGCAGTAACAGCGGATGACTAATTCTGCCTCCTTCACATCAATTTGTAACCTTCAGAGTATATGATTTATTTCGACATTTATATTCATGGATATGTGCTGTATGTATACATATTTAAAATCCAACCAGATGCTATGTACTTTGGAACCAGTGGCTTGTTTCTCACGAACAGTGGGTGGTTAATGTTTAAAGAAAATAAAAGAAATGCTTGGTAATTGTCTTCTATGGCAACAAGGCAGTTTTCATCAAGTTTATGAAATGTAATTTTATTAATGAACAGAAGTGCATGTCTTACAGACACACGATCTCCAAATAAATAAAACCTCAGCGTCATTGAAAGCACACAAACACACAGTTTTACAGGGTACAATACAAAGTCAATTGTGATGATGTCTTATATTTACTAAAAGTCTAAGAAAGACTATGATCAGTCTCTAAATAATCATCCTGCTTAAAGAGAAAAGTAGAACACAATTATTTCATAGGTTTTGGAATGATAATTTTGAGATTCTGCTTCCCACAGATATTAAGATATATCACAAATCAAGTCACACCTTCTGCAACATTACACCATGGAACTGTACTTAGGTTGAAGATAAAAGCAAAGGGCCCAAAGAAGGCCGTATTCTTTCTTTCCCGACAGGACACTTACTCCTTATTTTTGGCATGAATTATTAACCTTTTCCATGAGAAGGAAAATGTGCTCTGCAAACTCTCGGATAGCTCCACGGCCACCATTACATCTGCAAATATATCCCACAGCCTTCTGGGCCGCGGAGCAGGCGTCCGCAGGAACCCCATTTAGGCCCGCTCTCTTCAAGCACTCCTCGTCCGACACTTCATTCCCTAGTGTGCAAAAGAAAGGCCAAGGGAACAGTCAGAAGCAAGGAACGTCCTAGCAAAATAATGCAGTGAGTGACGCCAGCAACTGAAGTTAAAGATCCGAAGAACTGGATAGAGAAGACTAGTGTTCAATGGCACATACAAAAGCACTTCAAAGGGTAATTGAGGTTAATGTTTCCGTAAGGAATTTGATTCTTAGCTGCTAGAAAGAATGGAGTGTCCATCGTACTTGCCAGGCATATTACGATTATTACAATTACAAATTTTATGTACGGTTTACAAACTGTTTCAACTTTTTATTAAGGAAAAATTGAAACATACAGAAATCCAACACTATAAGTTGTCTTTTTATAGTTCACTAACATTAAGTGAAGTAAGGTCCACATAATGTACTTCCTTGATGTGTACCTTAAATCTCCTTTTATCTTTAAAAGCTGGCTCTGATTTTATGCCATGTATTTGTGGAAAAATCACTTTAAAGGAAATACTAAAGCACACTGATATTACTGTGCTTTCTCTCCTCCTCTGGCTGCTTTTAAAATAAAACTTTGCATAATATTCTCTATTTGCGAACTTCTACGTCTTACAGTCTTCAAAAATATAAGTAATACACAATCTTGGTAGAAACTTATTTTCAAAACACAGACAAGAAACAATCATCTTCATCACTCTTTATGGGTAATCGCATTTTGGCACACATAATTCTGCAGTTTAACTATATAAATTATACACTTATTATTATACAAAGGCCCTTTGTCAGACTTTTGTAATCTTTTTCTTTTCAATGACCTTATAAAATTTGCTTTCTAAATAGGAAAAGTAAGTCCTATGAAGCTGTTTAAGATTTTGTAGATATAGCTGGGATTTGTTATGAGTTCCATTAAGATTATTTTCCTCTTGTAAAAATTTCATCCTCCAACAAATGTTCCCCAGTATTTTTGCTCATTGAACCTTACATGTTGTTCAACAGCTAATCCAGAAGTTTCCAGACCACTGATTTCCAAAGTTACCATGCCTCTCTTTTGGAGGCTCCTGTTCCTCTTGCAAATATTTACTTATGTGATTTACAGACACTGTACAACTTGATAACTTGTCATTCTTAGTATTTAAAATCCTAACATCATTAGACTATAATAAAACTCTATAAAGTACTGTAGTAAGCTTACAGTTCTACCACAACAGGTGCCTTCTAAATATTTCTACTTAATATGTAAGTCGAAACTTACTGTCCCATCCGACTATGCCAATAAAAACAGAAATTGGAATTTAAAGACAAAAATGTATGTTTAATAATAGAAAAAAAATTCTGAGTGAAATGGTTATATAGTAAAAACTCCAACTGCTATCCAGATTACTGTATCGAGCCTATGACAGTATGTACATTTGACAACATGTACGTTGGCCTAGAGGAGGGAGAAGAGCCGTCTTACCAAAACTGGCTGGTGAGCAGAGCATGCTGGTGGTCTTTCTGCCAGGCTGCCCTGGCTACCTACTGTCCCACTAACCTTTCTGGAGAGGCCGTCCTAGGCAACAGTCCTACTCCCTTACAGCAAACCAACTGAGGAATTTTCTTTCCTTTTTATCTGTTCTTAACATAAACAAATCTGGTCCATTTTTATTATGGTTGAATAAAATGGTGCCAACCTAGATATGCCACTTCTTTCCAGCACAGGCCCATTTCTTTTCTCCATTCATCTACAACTGCCAGCTTGTCTGAGACACCGACTTCCATTTTGCAGTCCAGCTTCAAGGAGGACAGCGTCTGCTTGGAACAGGCCCTTTCAGAGATGAGCCTCACCTGCAAAAAATGGGAGAATTAGAAAGGAAGGAAACAGAAATATTTCACAATGAAATAAAATCATGTAAGTAGTCCAGATCACAAATGGGGAGTCTTCTGCCCTTCTGAAAGATTGATTAAATACAATGGCACCTAAGACAAAGCTTACTTTATTTCTAATAGTTCAATAAAAATAAGGCACATTTTCCTACAATGGAGAAGATTCTATTAAAAAATACAACATATAATGTCTGATTCCAATCTAAGATTTTCTCATTTATCTAGAGTTATATAGTCTCTTTCTTGTGCTGCTCAGCAAAGTATATTTAAGATTTCTAGTAATTACAACTACCTTAATTTTTGTTTAAAAAATAAAGAATAAACATTGGTTATTCTGAATTAAAACTGTCATTCATAAAAATAGGCTACATTAAAAAAAAACTATTTTCCTCTTTCTCAATGCTAACATCAATTACCTAGGGAAATATTTCTTGTTCTAAGTTCCTATGGGAAATACTAGATTTTAAGAAATACTATTTGTTGATTTAAAACTTATTTTACTCATCTACAAGTAAAAAGTGTGAGAATTTTCTAGGCATGTGAAAGCTAAATTGCAGATTTTTAATAGTTAATACTAAAATTTTAAATCTCAGTTCTTCACACGTTCTCTGACCCTGAATTAAAATCTTCAAAATACTGCTATATTCAGGGAGCACATACCTCAATACCACTTTTCTTTAATAAGCTTATCCCAATAGCATCTTTGACATCATAAGATATTATTTCTTTTTGGTCTCCTGACACATAGATGTGACCATTGGTGAGACATCCATCAATATTGCAAACCAATAGTTTTATCTCCTTAAGTTTCTCTTTGCCAAAATAGCCAAATCTAAAAGAAACCAAAACATATCTTTGAGCACAAAGGCGGTACCATTCATCGCCTCTCACATGGACAAAATGGGGAAATGGTTGAAAACCTCGTTCTCTGTCCCATCACGCAGACATCACTCTTCAAACCTACTTCACGTGTTTGTTTCAGCTTTGAGGCCAGAACCATAAACCATGAACAGTGAGCTCTCACCAGGCTCTGCTTTTCAGTTTACAGGACATGACATGTAAAGCGAATTTTATACATCTGTCTTCCCACACAGATGAATGAATTATAAAGAGCCTGAGAGTTTGCAGTGCTGGAAAGTGGCATCTGGAATGAACATATCTACTATAAATAATGTTAGGCTCTCGCGCAAAAGCCTTTTATTTTTACCTTAACACTCTTTGCTCCGCAATGGGCCAATCGATATCCACGTCTATATCCACACTGTGCTCAGCTCGCATTTCATAGTATGCCATTTTTCCACCCTAAAGGCAGTACAAATGTTGTGAGTGCTGTTCTTAATGTTCACTTGCATGTATGAAAAACTTTTATTACCATACAGAACAATGGATTCATTTCTACAGTACTGAAAAATAACCTAGTAGAGTAAGTAATATGCCACAAATGCTTTTTAGGGGAAAGCTACATAGAACCAAGTTTCCAAGTTCCTTCTATGTACAGCAAGGTCCTTATTTTTCTTAATGTATATTTCTAAGATTGCAAAAAGCCAGAAGGAATGCCCATCCTCCAATATTCTGACCACAACCAACTGTGTAAACATCATTATTCCCCCTTTTTCTGGCAGTCTTTCCCACAGTGATCCAAAAGCAATAAACTGGTTTTCAGAGCTTCTGCTCCAGTTTGCAGGACAAGGGGATAAGCGCAGCTCTCTGGACAGAACTATGTGGGGTCCCTGCGCCCCAGGAGTGTGGACAACTGACCAAGGACATGGGGGCCAAGCTGGGGACAGGTTCCGGGTTAGGGAGGAAGGAGGAAGGGCTTTTCCCCTGATGGTAACTATTTAGATGACCAGATCAATGACTGGAAAAATTCATCCTTCACAAGTATCTCTCTTCTAATGTTATGTTGATAGAAATCATTCTCCACACTTTAGGAAAGGGTAAGACCAAAGTCCGCTTTAGAAAAGGGCTCAGGGAGAGCAGATCTCCGTGTTTTAAATACAGTAGCTCAAACACTCAAGCTTAACCAAGAAATCAGTTTATAGTTTGCCTATATATTAGCCAGAATGTAAGACAAAATGCTTCTCCCTCTTTTCAGTGCATGAGTCACATTAGAGTTTCTAGTACAGACTGTAGTGGTTTTTCTGTTTTACGGTGCTGAAGGCTGAAGCCAGGGACCTGGATAAGCTAAACATGCACTGAGTACCACCCCAGCCCCTCTTTTCTAAGGGCTTTATTTCCAGTGACATGAGGGCCTAAACCTAAATCCTGATGGGACCACTGACTAGCTGTTTCTGTCCTAAGTTAATGATTTCTTTTTTCAGAGTTGCTGTTTTCTCCACTGTAACACTGGGATAGGAATGTCTACTTCTCTCAGCTGCTCTGCAGATTACAGCGGACATTCTATGAAAAGTGGTTCATCTAGTCTTCGGTCCATAGAGCCACTGAATAAATCACAGCTATAACGAAAACAAACCAATTCTAAACACGCGATGCTCTGAAGATGAGAGAGATATTCAACTCCTTTCTTTGAAAATGAGCGAGGGAATCAAAACAGATAAAATAACACATGCAAGGTTATGTCATCAGGAAGAAGAGAACTACATTCTGGTTTTCCGGGTGCTCAGGTTGAGGCCCTTTTACCTCTACTATGTTTTCTCTTTTCAAAGTAATGGAAAGTATTTCACCATAAAGGCACAACCTAATTGTAAAACAGATACGGATTACCAACAGTCTTGAATGGAATAATGTGAAAGTACCAGGACATATGTGAACACTCAGTATTTGACCCACTTTTTATCTTGCTGTTATTTTGAGCAGACTCCTAAAGTCACTGTGGGGTAAATGGCTCAGGAGATAAAGCTCGCCAGCTGTGCCTTTGCTTGGGGGGGCGGGGGCACTTTCTTTTACCAACTATGTCAGGCTTCTTCCCTGGGATTCAACACAACTGGGTCTAAAAGCATTCTGCAAAATGGATATACTAACCTGTAAGTAACCCATCTCTATCAAATGTCTTTTAGCAAAATAAAAGGAGCCATTTTCATATAATTCTCCATCCCAGTCTTGTCGGCGAGGTCGCTTAGCGGGATTCAAGTTCAGAGGCTCAGTCACTTCATTCACTGAAAGCAAAATGTTATGCTGAGTCCACACTGCTCTGAGTGCAACGTTCACTTAGGAACTCAGATAAAAAGAGTGAAAATGACTTCAGAATGTAGTGTAAGTTCTGTATCTAGATAAATAAGAAAACGGCTAGAGAAACAAAATCTCTAAGAATTTGATGATATATCTTTGCTTTCCCAATGACTAAAAATAGTACATAAAAGTATTTTATAAACAATTTTGGAATAATTATGATTTCAAATATTTATGTTAATGTAATACTTCAGGAGAACATCAAGGCAGCCTTAATGTGGCACTAGAAGAATGAACTTGTTAGGCTGGAGATTTAGCTCAGTGGTTCCGGCGCATGCCGCGCAAGGTCCTGAGTTCGATCCCCGGCAACCACATACAATTCTGGGCATGGTGACTCACAGCCACCAGCCATCAATACCATATACCACAGAGCCGGGAGCGGTGGCTCACGCCTGTCATTCCAGCACTTGGGAGGCAGAGACAGGAGGATTGCTGAGTTCGAGGCTTGCCTGGGCAACACAGTGAGCTCAGGGCCAGGCTGAACTACAAAAGGAGACCCTCTCTCAAAAAAAAAAAAAAAAAAAGAATGAACCTGTCCTATAATACCCACATTCAGTATCTGAGTGCTTTAATTTTTTTCTCATTATTTGCATCTATAAAAATATAATTTCTAGATGTGTGTTATCTCATGCAGGTAAATTATTTTCATAGAATTATAGAAAATATTAAGTGTCCATCAAATTTTAAGTTTTTATACTGATGAAAATGCTGATTAGAAGTTTTACTAGTAGTCAAAATAACATGAGGTCCCATTTGACTCTGCTATTCCCCTGCTAGGAATATACTCGAAGGAATTAAAAGAATCACATTGTAAAGATATATGTACACTCATGTTCATAGCGGCTCATTTTGTGATAGCTCAATCTTGGAAACAACCCAGGTGCTCATCAACTGGAGACTGGATAAAGATGTGTTTTTTTAATAACATGAACTATAATACTTGTCATTACACTTGAGAATGAAGAGTCAACAATATCACCATTAATAATTATAACCTAGTAGAAAATAAAGCCTTTGGGATTGGTTTAGATTTGCATACTGTTTCAGTGACTTTCCCTTAATGTGTATATGCACACACATCCACACATGCACACATACATGTGTGTTTAATAGCTGGTAATTCTGTAGAATCTCCTTTTTTTGGCTGTCACTTCCATGTGTAAAAAATTCTAGGAATAACCTATATTTATTTTCCAAACTAAACCATCTTCTGTGCCACTGTATCCTAATGTTTGATATAATCTAGGGAAAAACCCCAGCAGATATACTGTGAATGTCTACAGGTAACAGTAACATAGTTTTATGGCCCATGAGAGCTAGTGATGGTGACAAGCAAGTGACAACAATAGCTAGTTGATTCAAGAGGGTTAAGTCTTCCTTATGATCAGTGTTTAAATTTAAAAAAAAATTATTACATGAGCTGGGAATTTAGCTCAGTGGTTCTGGTGTCTGCCTGCCAAGTGCAAGGTCCTGAGTTTGATCCCATATACTATAATGCCAGGCCTGGTGACTCACGCCTATAATCCCAGCACTCAGGAGGCGGAGGCAGGAGGATTGCTGTGAGTTCGAGGCTAGCCTGAGCTACAAAGCAAGACCCTTTCTCAAAAAAAGAAAAAAAATTGTTATTATAGTAAAAGACACACTGCAGTGAATCCCCTTCAAAATATTCCCCCTCACTCCAAGTCAAATACTTCACTCTTGTCACTTTCTGAAGCAGTTTCATGAGTGTCTTTATGAGGTGTGATCAGAATTACTGTGAATACTGCGGGACAAGGCCATTTTACAGAAAAAGAGTCAAGTAAAAACATTACAGTATGTCCTTATCCACCTTATTTCCTGGAGCGGACACTGACCATTTCTGGCTCTTCCTCGAATGTCATGAGAGCACAACTAAAGATATTCATAAAACTGCTTCAGAAAGTAGAAATGACATGAGATAAGTGTGTTCAAAACAATAAAAAGTATTCTGAAGGGGATTAATGGCAATATGTCTTTTGCTGTAATACATTTTTTATTTAAACATTCACTGCATTTTTCAATTACATCTTGCACGTTAGAGATAGGCCAATGCATTCAACAAATGTCAGTAAACCTAACAGCAATCACATTTCTCTTCTCCAAGCTCTATTCATTATATATTTTGTTAGTTCAACTGGAAATCAATCAAGACTCTCACTAAACCCTATGGAATCCTTCCTGTATATGGAGTTACTAATTTGGGAAGGCTATTCCACAATTTTATTCTTGAAGTTTTCCAGAATTCTTTTGGCAGATACTTTGTATTACTATTTTTGTGGAGCTTATCAAACAACTATAGTACAGACATTAAAGTATTTGATTTAAAAAATGACGTCTAAAGACAAATAGAAATAGGTTAGAGTATCAAATCATAGACTAAAACAGATAGTTTGATGTCATTTTCCTGTCTCAAAACCAATATTTATAAGTATAGATGCCATTAACTACTGTGGTTATGAATCTAATATTCTCTACTTTTTAGTTTCCTCACTCCTATAGAACATTTCTGTGCAAAACTCTGATTTTCAGTGAAACAAGCTAAAACACTGATAATAGATTACCTCCCTTCTGGATTTCACTCCATCGAAATTGATGGCGTCTCACAACAGAGAAAACAGAATCATATCCTTCTTCTCGAATCATTTCAGCAACTTTTTGAAGGTCAGATGGATGTAAACATGGAGAAGTAGCTTGAATGTTTCCTACAATGTCAACCTCTTAAGCCAAAAGAAATGGAAAAGAAAACATCAAAATTGTTGGTGGGCAAGCAATACTAAGATCTTTAATTCAAATGCTAAAACAAATCCTATAAGATAATAAAGTTGGAAAGGACATAAAATTCTGAATAAATGAGTAAACAAATTTGTACCATTGTGATAATTAAGAAATTCTATGATGGCATCTAGTGAGGTAGAGCTGTCTTTTGAAGCTTCAGAACTTCTTCGATGAACCTGGGCACCAAACTGTTTGGCCACATTCTCAATTTCATCGTGGTCTGTTGAAACCCACACACTGTTCAGAAATCAAAAGAAAAAAAATTAACTGGCCAAGTCACGAAAAGAAATCAGTAACAATAAAAAGGAGTTCTACCCTAAAATACAACTTACATAATATTGGAATAGTTTTTATACTCTCTAAATAATGTTAAAAGCCCAAAGTAATATAAGATGTAAAAACTTACAAAGTATAGTAAAACCTGGGATTGTTAACTTGTTCTGGAGTGTCCAGCAAGAAGAACACATATTTCTAACTTTAATTTCATAAATGAATGATGTCTTACAAGTAGTACATGATGCTGAATATCACATGATCACAACTGAGCCAATGGTTCTTTCACTGTGGAATTATGGGTAATCATATCCCAGCAAGCTATGGAAATCTCATCTTGGTTTCCTCATGCCAGCCATGAAGGTTTTCAAAGATAAGTTCAGGTGAATTTGTTTATCTGTATTTTGTACTTTATTATTTTTATTGTATTAGAGTATAAATTTTTTATGAATATTTTTGGATTGTAAATTATGTTTCTATTTCTTTCTTTCCTTTTTTTTTTTTTTCAGTACTGGGGATTGAACTCAGATCCTTGTGCTTCCAAGGTAGGTGCAGTACCACTTGAGCTCAATTTCCAGCCTTGATTTTCTATTTCTTATGCAGCAATTTGCCTTGAGATACAAGTGCTTAGGTTACAAGGATGTTTCTGGAATGAATTATGCTCACAAACCAAGGTTTTTCTGTACTTTGTAATTTATGTTTCATTATTTTTATAACTATTATTTAGGTAGCCCTAGATAGAATTTGTTAAAACTAAGAAAAATGATACTTGATTTTTTTGGGCACTATTCCCTTGCCATGAGTTATATCCCCAGATCCCTTCCACTGTCCCCATACACACCTTTTTAAAAAATTCTGAGGCAAAGTCTTGCTAAATTGCCCAGGCTGGCCTCAAACTTGTGATCTTCCTGCCTCAGCTTCCTGAATAGCTAGGATTACAGGCACTGTGCCTGGCCAATAGTTGGTATTTTTAAGATTGCCAATGAATCCAGCAAAGCAGTACTGGTCAACTCTAAAAGAAATTAAAGAAGGTTCTGCTTCTTGTTCCTCATTCAGATAGAAAATACTGTATGAAATATTTTAGCACACTTGCTAAGAAAAAAAAAAAAAAAAAGACTTGCATTAGCCAAATCATGAAGCTCCAAGTTTCCACTTAGAAGAAAAAAACACCAAGCATCTTTTTTTTTTTTTTTACAATGAACAATGGCTGTGTAGATATTTAAAGAGAGTCAATTACCAGGGATTAGTTATATCTGACAATAGACAATATAGAGACTATGACTTGAAGGCCTCAGGAAAGTTGAACATTCTATTAACCATAAGCTTGCACAGTTGCCTATTTAGATTATAAGGTAAAAAATAAGCAAAATGCCCTTTTGGGAAGCTAACACTGGTTTCTACTGAAGTTTTGTTTCTGAGCCCTTTATATGTCCCCATTGCTAACAACAGAAGATGTGAATATTGCTCAAGCCACATTTTAATAGTGACAGTACAGTTTGAAACAAAAGAGCTGAGGAAGTCATATCATTCTCCCACCACCCTGAGAGGTACAGAATCAATGAACAAAAGCCAAGTAAATCTCTGATGCTCTACACAACACACCCATCTCCTAGCCTGATCTTCAGTCCCTTTTACTCTACTCCAAACCTTGTTAAGGTTCATGAATAGATACACTTCAAGCATATAAATAAGATGAGTGAGGGTCAGGTATTTAGCTCAGTGACACTGCACCTGCCTTGCAAGTACAAGGTCCTGAGTTCAATTCCCAGTACTGGGGAAAATAATTCAATGAATCCGGGCCAGATGTGTTGAGAATCCCTGTGGTGACTCAATACCTTGTCAATCGCACCTAGAGATTCAAGGTAGGCACTTGGGCTGAAGCACATATACTTTCAATTCCAAGTCTGATTCATCTGGGACCTGTTGCTGTGTGCCTCGTGCAGTGCTTTCCTGTTACCCAATGTCACTTCTGTTTTGTGCCATCTTCTGTTGGCATGGGCTTGCCCTAAGCACGTCCCATGATCTTCAATAAATGTAGCTGCTTGCCAACTTGCTAGTGTACACTGTGCAATGTTTTGGTCATTGTTCACAAGAGCCTGGATTATACCTGTTGAGTTTATCTCATGGTAACAGTGGAATTATACAAAGATATTTTAATGGTTTATAGTCCAGTGGCAATGCACACTGTTTTTCTTTTACCCCACTCATTCAACATTTACCAAGGGAAAGTGGACCTGTATGTTTAATTTGTCCATGCTCATTTGTTAAGAGCGAAAAGAGAGTGAGAAACTAAAGAATTTTTTCCAACATCTCTAGATTTCTTTTATTAATTTCATTTATTCCCGTTATCAAAGGTTTCAATCAAAGGATGAAGTCAGCAATACCACCTTTCCCCCTTTTTTTCAAAGGAAGCCTGGTAAACAAGACTAGTTACAAAGGGTCAAAAGTCTACTAATTATACAAAGTACAGGAGTCCCCCCACCTTTCATTCTGAAATCTAAACTGGTTTTGAGTCAGATTTCTCCCTGAAGAAATGTCACAGGCAAGGGTACATAACAAAGAAATAATGAAAACCTAGTGTGTATTTATAATAAAGTAAAGGGAGGATAGTAGGGTGATTAATAGAATATATTAAAAAGTATGAGTAAAAGCAAGAGACATGGGTCTTTTGGTGTACGGTTTTATGATATTAATTGAAGTAAATTATTGAAGACACTTATTATCCTGATTTTTACTGCAAGTGAAATTTAATACAAGAGGATTCAGTGATTATTCTGAAATATGTGACTGATAGGAAAAAAAAGGTCTTAGAAGAGGTTTGTTTGCTTGGTTTTATTCTTTCCTGTCATTTCCCATTCACTCATTTTTGCATTCCCAAATATTAGATGAGCACCTATTCTATACTCGGCATGATTCTAGGCAGTGGGAATACTTAATAACAACTAATGTAGCACAGTCAATTTTCTTGAGGTGTTTAGCCTATCAGCCAAGACAGGATATACAACACTGTAATTCCCTTTATACCATTAGGAAAGGAGCAGCGAGGAGTCTATAAAAGAACTGTGCTCTTCATAATGCTTTACTTTTTTCACAAAGTACTTTTTACAGATCTTGCTATGTAACAAGTACTCAACACATATTTGCTGATGAATGAAACAGTGAGTGGTTAAGAGCACTAAACACTAATAAAATGGAGGTGGTGGTTATGTTGGGTGCTTTAGACAGTTGTTGTTAATGAGTAAATATAAACTCCTTACCACAGAATAAACTTTTAATAAATTCAGCTGTTCAAAACATTAAAATAGTAATAAAAATACATTTTCTCATTTAAACTTCACACCAAATCTGTTAGAAGGAAAACTGAAGTTCTTTTCTGAGATTTTCTTCAGAAGTAAACATGCTTATAGGTACATGTATGTTATGTGATGGTACTAGGAGTGTAACAGCAATCCATATGTATGCTTAGAACTCAATGATCATCCTCATTAAAGAGACTGAATAGTTTTCCTTTGGTTTAGGGGTACTGGATGAGACAGGCAGAAGGGAAACAATGAGGAACTGAATAAATAGGCCTAGTAAAATTTAAAATCAAGTAGAGTAAATGTCAGTCTAATGTCAATGGCTTTACCCTGCTACAGCCAAGAGGATGAACAGTAAGTATCAATTGTGTTCCTGTGACAAGATTTAAAACTGTAAATTGCTGTTTTAGAAATAACACAGCCTAGGGCTTTTGTGAATCATAAATCCACACCCTACAATGAAACCAAAATTTATGTGTATTTTTCACCAGTATATTACACAATACCTTAAAGATCAGTTTGCTAATATAGCATTGAACCTCTGTTGCAAAGTCAAGCTCTTACAAAGTCTAGCAATAACTTACTGCAGCAATAGTTCTTTACTAAATGAAAATCTTTATGTGAGCCTTTTTTTTTGACTACTAACCATACTGACTATCCTAGTCAGTATGCAAAATTTTGCAACCTTAGAAAGTATTGTTAGCTTCTATTCTTAGCAGGCCAGACATTTCAACCTCAATCAAATCAGATTGTGATTTCTGAAAAATACAAGTCAGGTTACTATAATTTTTTTCAATTTCCTCCTAAGGTAAATATTTGTTGAAAGAAGAAAGGAGGGTGGAGGCAGGAAGGTGTTCCAAAGTCCTCCTGCAGCCACAGTTAAGTCAACTGAATTTAAACCAACTCGTTTTAATTGAGGATCTAAAATATAAGCCATATAAGGTTGAATGAAACAGTACCTGTTCACATGAACCTTTTCATATATGGTGAGGGGGTCTCCCTGGATTAAACCTGGCTTACACCTCAGCCTGTTTGTAACACCACTGAACTCTACAGCATTCATTCACGTATGTATTTTTATGCAACTTCACAACATAACCCTAGAGCTGGGTGGTTTCTGGCCTTTAAAGCCTACAATATTTATTATGTATCAAGCCCTTTACAGAAAATCTGCTGACAGCTGAACAACAAAGTAAAGATATATTTTCATTAACTATTCAAAATTAAGAAATGTTAGTACTAGAAATAATTACGAAGATCATTACTAACTTCCCCATACCACAATCAAAGAACAACTATGGTTCCTAGAAGACATGAGAAATATAAAAACCTCCACACAAGTAAAATATGTCAATTTTTGTTTTGTTTTGTTTTGTTTTTTGAAACAGGGTCTCACTTTGTAGTTCAGGCTGGCTCTGAGCTCACTATGTAGTCCAGGCAAGCCTTGAACTCAGCAATCCTCCTGTCTCTACCTCCCGAGTGCTGGGATTACAGGCGTAAACCACCACGCCCGGCTGTCAATTTTTGATTATATACTATGGACCAGGCATTATTCTGTATACACATGTTGGTACCTAAACCCATTAGCCTGCATATGGGCCTTTTTATTAATCCATTTCACTGGTGAGACTGAGGCATAGAGGTGAAGGTTTCATGGTTAACACATGGCGAAAGTGGAATTTACACCCATACACATGACTCCAGGGCCAATGGTCTGACCTGCAGAGAGCTGTAATTAAATGAGGGCATGACAGTGCTATAGATGAGAAAACAAAGGCACAGTTACTTTCCATGGAACTCAGTAAAGGCTTCACGATGGATCCTATCACATTTTTTTTTTTAACTTTGGTACTGGATATTGAGCCTTTGGACTGAGCTACACTCCTAGACCTTTTAATTGTTTTGTTTTGAGACAGGGTCTCAGGAGTCACTAAATGGTCCAGACTAGGCTCCAAGTCCTTCATCCTCAGTCTCCCTGAGTGATGGATTACAGGCCTGCACCACCATGCCCAGTCTATATTTCCTGGGATAAAATTTCCAGGTCGTCGGAAAGGAGGTCACATAGCAAACAGCCATGAGAAATGGACAGAGTGAAATCACAGTGTTACGTGATATTATAAATTAGTGAAAGCAGTTAGAAATATATTCCTTCTATTAGTTAAGGGAAACAACAGTTTTATTTCTGTTAATTGCTACTTTTGGCACGATGGAAGATATCTGAGACAGCACAAGGATATATAAATGCGATTTGTATGGCAGAGGAGTTGACAGTCTATACGTGTGAAGTAAAACTGCGTCAGAGAAAGTTGGTATCTAAGTCTATCTAAAGGAATTTTGAACTAATGCATTTAAAGAAGATGGAAACCAATATATACATCTGTATTTCCCAGTCACTTCATAGCAAGATCTCCAGTGTTTGCTGTAATGGCTCTCTGTTGGGTTTTGACTCTCAGATCTTATTCTCCTCACTTTGGTTAATCACACTTCAGTTTTTCTCCTGAAGAACCTGTCATGTGCTTCACTGGGGAACCGGTTCCATCACTGGTTCCAGGATTGGAGAATGTAACTGAACTGAATCAGTACAACCACCTGCCACAGTGACTGTTGAGCAGGGGACCCAATGAGAATTCTGTTAAATCTGAGAGCACATCCTTCTAACCATGTTTAAATATGGAAGGCTACAAGAAGTACTGTCGAAGATAAATAAGGCCTGGGTACTGGTGAAGGTGATAAGGAGACTATAGACTATGGCAATAGAAGAGTCCTTAATTTCCTGAGGACTTTTTTAAAGACTAGGACATGCTAAGGGAAAGGCACTGAGAACCATTCAAGGGGCAAGGGGGTCAGGTCTTCTGGATTAATTGGTGCTTATCTGGAGAAACAAACTTCTACCTTTCCAACAAAGACAACAGTGCAAATTAAAGCAAGCCACTCAGCAAAGTTAGGTACTTATTTTTCCCAAAGAAATAAAAAGGAAGGAAGTTATCACCCAGCATGTCTGTATTTCAGTGAGGGGCATGCGACCAATTTGGGGTGGTAGATTTACACCTCTAAGGTTTTGTCATTTGAGTTCTTTCTCCAGTAACTTCTGTAAGAGGGGATTCAGGAGCCTTTCAAGTTTCCCTGGGAACACTGAGTCTTCTCAAACAGGCATTTTAAGGGGGCCTGCATCATCCCAGGGACATGCCCTTAAACTGCTAGAGACCGTGAGAGAGTTCAGTCAAGTCTCTTGGTACAAAGATTTGGACAAAGTCATTAGATGTGCACAGAGTTTTGTTAGTTCAAGTACAATCACACTGACACCATAAATGGAAAGTTTGCTACTACCAAAAAATCGAAGTGTCTGGTGACAGCGTGTACCATCCTTGTGGCCTGCTTTATTTTTCTCAAAATCACTGATCACCACCTGAGTATATATTTTTGTACATTCCCTAACCTTATTGCAATATAAGCATCATGATACTAGGTGAAGGGGATGAATAGGGTTAGATTAATTCATTTTACTGCATTCCCCTAAAAAGTAGCCAACTAAAACACACCTCGAGGACACACTAGTAAGTGAAATAAATAGATTAGATATGCAAATATCCTATCTTTTCTCTGTGATGAGAACCTATAGAGGTAAATGAGTTCTAGAATGTATGGTAGATTCTGTGAAATCTAGGAAATATTCAAAGGGAATGTGGTAGGGGAAAGTAATGAGGGGAAAGAATAAATATCTGAAAAGAAAAAGTAAGCACATGTATATGGGGGTAGGGGGTTGTGGGGTGGGTGGGGATATAGGTAAAAATGAGAATTAACTCGTGTCAGATACTGGTACAAATTCCCCAATGTTGAATGAGATTGTGAGCTGTCTATAAAATCTACCAATGAAGAATTGAATTTAAAAAAAAACCTTACCTGAAAAAAATAAGGGGAAACATTAAAAAACACTTCACATGACCTTCTAATCAGTAATCTTTCTGCAGGCATATTGGGACCAGGAACTCCAGGAATGTCCAGTGACTTACAGACAACATCAAAACTATGTCGAAAGGATTGATGACAATTTTCTACATGAAAGATCATTCCTGTGCCTCTCTGACTAGTGCTGAAACAAGAGTTCCCAGAAACTCCACAAAAGCTTTTGGCCGGTGATCCCGCACAAGACAGAATTGGGGGAAAGTCCTCCATTTTCTACCTGGCAGCTTGCTACCCATAAAGCTTTCTTTTATTACTGTCTTTTGAATTACTGGCTTCACTGGGCAGCAGAACTGGACTTTTCACACACGTAGGGAAATCTGGTTTAACACGTAGTTTAGGACACAGAACAGTTTCTGTCACATAACAGGTAGTGTCACATAATCTCCTGAAAGATTCTTTGTCCTTTAATTAGCCTATCTGGCACACAACCTCCTTCTTTGTTAAGCCATTTAAAACTGGGTTCTGTACACCCCAAGCACTATAAAATGAGTTTTGTTCTCAATCTACTGTGATGTGATTTAGTTCATCTCACAAAAATGAGACCTTATTTTAACACCGTGGCAGCGTGGATGCACCTCCTCCGTCAGCTTGCAACCTTTCTAATGAGGCAAAAAATGTTCAGAAGTCTGTGAGCTTCACGAGGACAAGGACCACATTCCATTCATCTGGGCATTTTCTCACTGTGTATGGCAGAAATTGGGGCTCAGGAAGTGTTGACTGCATCAAACTCCTCCCCACCCCCCCCCCAGTTCTTCCCTATCTCTCTTCTGCACATTTCCTATTACATTACTGTTATTTTGTGAGCACCAGCTCCCATTCGCCTGGCTCCACCCAGAGCTTCCTTTGGGTTAAAACATATAAATTTATACTTTCAAAAACAAAACTGGTCACGTAGATAATAATATGGATAATTACGGGAAATTAATGTCATCAACTTAATCGTCAACTTAAAAATAAAACGAGATTTTCACAGTAACAAATCAAAGATAAGTTGCAGCTCCTATGTGTAAATCCAATCATGGCAAAATATTTTATCACCCTTCTTTGATAAATGTCATCAGCTTGTAACTTCTGACGAATCTGTCATACGGCAATGTCTCCAAATGACGCGCAAATAAAACTGTCCTTAGAACTGACAAAGTTCACGAGGTATGATAAACGCATTTACGAACATATTATAAAACAGCAGCTGTATATCCTGCCACTGTCTTCCCCATCTCTACAAATGTAAGGAGCTTTCTGCATTGTGCTGACTCACAGGCAGACAGCTAGATTATTTTTCAAAGGTTAGGGAGGGATCTCCAAGCTGAGCTCAAAACGGGAAAGCCCTGGCACCCGACTACCCCCATTCAAGAACCCGAGGCCTCCCTTATCGATGAGCACCAAGCTGTCTCCAGAGGGCGAGCAACAGGAAGCCCCAAGGACTTCTGTCTAAAGGAGTTCAAGTGTCACACAAGGGTGGCCTCTTTTTTGCTTTTGCCTGTGAGGTCCACCTGGGCGGAGGTGACAGTTTGGTAGGGTGATTTCGCCATTTAAGGATGGCATTTTCAAGGGCGAGGCAGGAACTGTTTTCAAGTCAGCTTTTAGCAGCTCCGGAAGAAGGAAGGAGCTGGAGCCCTCTCTCCCCACGTCTCCGCCCGGCCCCAGACAGCCCGGATCCTGCAAGCGCCTGGAGCAAACGCCCCTTCCACGAGCTGCGGCCCGGCCCGGCCCCCGGAGCAAGCCCGGCGCGCTAGCCCGACCCCAGCCCAGGCCGCGACGCCCACTCTCGCACATGCGCACCTCTGGAAGACCCCCGAGTCCAGGGCGGCTCGCAGGACCCAGCCAATGAGCGGAACCCCCGCCAGGTGCTTAATGTTCTTCAGGGGGATGCCTTTGCTGCCGCCCCGGGCCAAAATCAGGGCTGCCAGATGCGGGGGCTTCTCTACGCCACGGCCCTGGCCACCACGGGAGTTGCGCTGCAGCTTCGGCGGCCGACCTCGGGACGGCCGACCCCGAGGATTGGAGACGGAGGTGGCGGCCCCCTTCTCCACCGAGTCCATCTTCCTCCCACGCCTTCTCCCCAGCTTCTCCACATCCGGGAGCTACTCCCCCGCCAACTCAGGCCGACGCCTCCCGCTCTCCGCCCGACCGATCGCGCGGCGGCGGCTCCTCCCGCTGCCCCACCCCTCGCGGGGCACGCCGGGAACTGTAGTGCGCCCACCTCTCCCCCTCGCGGGGCACGCCGGGAACTGTAGCACGCTCCCCAGTCAGTGGACGGCTCCCAGGCTAAGGCGCAGCGACCGTCTGGACATTGAGACCAAAGCCGAGCAGAGAATGTTTGGAGGAGGTGCGGTTTCTGGGGTCTGAAATAATGCGTGGAGATTTCCGAAATACGCGAATTGCGTTCCTGACTAATTTTGTGCTAAACCACTTCCCACTCAAGAATTGGACTGGGAGACCTCATGTACACCTGGGTGTACCCTCACTCGAGTCAGATTTGTATTTTAAATTGTGTGTTTTTAAAAACCTGTCAAAGTTTTATTCACGAGTGTTAAGACCCAAAGGGCCAACCTCACCCACCCCGAGGCTCACAGCTCTACGAGTGAGCCGCTTGCCCTAGCTTAGGTGTGAATGAACCGCCAGGCCGGGACACAGCCTGCCTGGAGGCGGGCGTAGCTTCGGGGAGAGCCGGACCTGGGTCCCGAGGGCCCCACGAGCGCGAGGGGCGGGCTCGGGCGGCGGGAGGGTGGCACCGGTGTGGCCCGGCTCCGTGCTCTCACCTTGAAAATGTCGCTGGCAGCGGCGGCTCGGCAGGGTCACTTCTATTGTGTATTTTAAACGTGCGTCTTTTCTCCTATTTCCCTGACGCATTTTCCTCTAAGACGTTACCTCATTCCAATAATCTAAACTTAGAGACGCCTTAAATGTGACATTCAAAAAGCCCTCCACGTAGACTTGACTAGGACCTCTGCTCTTTCTATTGAAGTCGCTGGATACCTTGGGGCAGAACCTTGGAAACCAGCAAAGCATTCCCCTCTGGTGTAATGGATACTCATTCCCTTTTTAGAAAAAAAATTTTTGTTTGCTAAAACTCTTCCGTTCAGCACTTGTCATCTCTCACCTAGTGTAGCTTAAGCTTACCTTCTTTGCATTGAGCAGTAGATGTGACCCCCCCCCCCCCGCAGCTCTAAGTACTGAGCCGTCCTGAACACAGTTGTAGTGCCCAACAGCTGTGGACTAGAACCGAACAGAGCCCACAAGAGTCCTTTGCATAGACTATTACAGACTATTTTTACAGACTATTATTATTATATTACTATTATTATTCTCTGGAACATTTGGATGTTGCTATGGACTTTGTTAACCTGGAGCCTCAGGGTGAGGGGCTGGGGGTGGGAGGTGACATTCTTACTAAAGGGAGCAGCCTACAACCTATGGGGACAAAAAGAACTGGGCTGCATCCCTAAATCTATAGGCAAGAGGTTTAAACATGCGCACATGCGCGAGTGCACACACACACATACACACACATTTAACATTTTTAAGTAGGTTAACTAAATATAGATTTTTGTCTTTCACCACTTTTGCAAGCCTGTGTCCGGAAGTAGAGAATTTCCAGAAAGAAGAGAAGGCCGTGTGTTACCTTCTCAAGTCTTGGTCTTGCTGAAAGAATAAGCCTTTGCTGTTTGGGTGCTAGAAGAGGCGTGACACACTTCCATCTCTGTCCAGCACTTCCTGGGACTCGTTCTCAGAGAAGATACTTCATGCAGGCGGGGAAGGATAATTGTGAACAGAAGACCCAGCATGATGTCTGGAGAAGGAAGCAGGCTTTGGGCCCATCCCAACTCCCAGTCCTACAGGCCAAGCTGGAAACCTGCCTTCTGCCTAGCTCTTTCTTTAGGACCTTTGCTGTTGTGTTTCAGAGACATGGACACTGAGCTTCTGGTCACCATGTGAAGAGCATATCTCCTGCTTCTTATATACTGGGAAAAACTCCTTCTTTTCCACCCTAGTAATAGTCTTAGTTCCTGTCAGTCATTTAGTTGTGATTCTCCATATAATATAGAGGCCAATTAACTCAGACTTTTAATGCCTGAGTATTGTCTCCTGGGCCACATGGCCTCTTCCCAGAAGGGGACGGAAGGAGTGAACCACTGTAATTTATCAGATGAGATTGCACCAATTTACATAAGTGACACAAGGCTGCAGGGACCTTCTGGAGAAGGACTGATTTTTCTTTGTAACCTCGTCATCTAGGAAAATCCATGGGTCATAGTATTTGCTCATTAAATATTGTTGAACTTTATGTTACTTTTCCAGCCTCTGGCCATATAAGATTCCTTATATAGTTGTGATCTTATGATAGTAAAGCATTTTTTATTCTTTATATATTAAATTACAATATTTATTGGAGTTGTAATTGTTTTTTTAAGATGTGGGATATGACCAGGTGTAGTGGCACACACCACACTTGTAGTCCCAGTACTTGAGAGGCTGAGGCAGGAGTATCACCATGAGTTCAGTGCCAACCTAGGCTTCACAGTGAGTTCAAGGGCAGCCTGAATGACATGAGAGTATCTTATCTCAAACAAACAAAAAATAGAGAAAGGAAAAAGAAATGGAAAATAAAACTGTTTTGGCATGTTGAGAAAAATAATCTAGCAGAAAAAGGAACATTGCTGATACAGAAGAGATGGGGAAGACTTACTGAATTTGTTTCCTTGATTATATCACAAAGAATGTGGTCTAACAAGTGGAAGGATTGTCTTTGTCCATAAGAGAAAAGAAAGTGAACTTTGTGGGCATGAAACTATGGAACTGGACCCTTCAAAACTAGACTGGGGAGGGTGTCTCTAAATTTTTTATTCTCTTTTTTCTTTTTTAGTTTCCACATATGATAGTGAAGAAGAGGAACTTGTCTTTCTATATCTGGCATATTTTGTTTCAGATGATGGCCTAAAGTTCCACCCATCTTGCTGTACCTAATGGTTTCATTTTTATCAAAGACTAGATCGAAGGCATCTAAAACCAGAGAAAGTTCTGTCTAGCATGAAGGAAAGAATGCTTTTCAAACAATGGCTTCCAATACAACTAATTAAAAGTGCTTGTCACTTTCGTTATGTTTTTGGAGAACGACCATTTTCTGGGAGGTTCTAATCATCCCAACACTTTATTCATTGAGAATTTGTGTACTGTTCAGGTCATGGAATTTTTTTTTTAAAGACAGGTTCTCACTTTGTAGTTCAGGCTGGCCCTGAGTTCACTATGTATCCCTGGCAAGCCTCAAACTCACAATATTACCCCTCCTCTGCCTCCTGAGTGCTGGGATTACAGGGATGAGCCACCAAGTCTGGTTCAGGTCATGGAATTTTTATATGATCTTTCTCTTTTAATTTCCATAGTAACCTTTAACCATGCAACATTATCTCCAAATGGTCGAGAAAGTAAACCTGGTTTTGGTATTCTTAACTCCCATCCAAAGTTGCACATTTGACAGGTGGCCAAGGTGAGCTTTGCTTGCACATAGGAAGGGCATTGGGATTCTAGAAACTGGGTTCTCACTCCTCAAAGTCAGTCTTGAATGATTTAGGAGGAAAAGTCTAACACAATATGGGGAGAGGAAAACACAGGACAAATCTGCCCAGACTCACAATAGATAGGATTAGTAAGCGTTATCTCTAGAATATATTTTTATTCTCTTACACAGATGAAGTCCTTGGGAAGATGGTGAAAAGATATGAAAATTGAGAACTTTTAAACGCGAGGCCAAGTGTGTAGCCAGTGCTGAGTAACATCAGGCAGTCTTCCAAAGCCCTCCCAGAAAGGAGGGCCATGGACAGCGCCATGGCTCCCTGTATACTTTTTGTAGAGGCAATAAGGCCTGAATAAAGCAGGAAGGAACTATTGCAACCGGAAGTAGAGATACAAGCATATATCTTAAAATCAAAGCATCAAGAAGGTGAGTACCCTGACCAAATGTTCGTCTTCAGCTATGCCTTGAATAGAACACAGAGAGAAGTCAAAAGGGGCCAGAAGGGGTTTGTGTTGGGGAGTATGAGGTTCCTGCAGAACTGAGTTCCCAGAAGGGTATCCCAAAGTAGCCCAGTGTCTCAGCTCACTTGTGCTCCTCTGCTGTGTACAGGAATGGGCCTGGATGACACTTCCTTTCAGGTGTGTGGGAGTCTGTGGCCTTAGGAGTGCCCAGATTACACAGTGTCCATCTTTCTGAAGGTCACATTGTGTCTATGTGAGCAGGGTGCCAGAGATCTTTGCACAGGACTGGAAAATTCTACAAGGGGACACACACTGTCATGCAGCCATTGTGCTCAACAGTCTATATACTCAGCCCTTTGTTAGTTGATTAACCTTGGGAAAATTTCTTATCTTCCGTGAGTCTAAATTTTTTTTATCTGTCTCATAGATAGAGTAGTAATAATGACCACATTATAAGATTGTTTTGAGAACTAAGTGACAGTGCATAAGAAGCTTTTGGCATAGTGAATAGAATATGATAGATGAATTTACTGAAATATTTATGTATCAGTAGAAAATGGTTTATGAGCAAGCATGAGAACATTTACTTCACAAGACGGTAACTGAGTTTGCTTGTTTGTTTTTAAAGCATAATATCTATAACTAAGCTTTTCAGGTAGGAAAGGTAAAGTTCATGGCCTGGATGAGTTGGAATTGGAACACTTTGGGGTGTTTGTGTGCTGTACTGTGCCGCAAAGACTTACTGTCTTCGACCATGTTAAGGGTCTGGATTAGGGGAGTGCAGTCCCAGGGCCATATCTAGAATCGGTGCAGGAAGTTCTAAAGGGGTAGAATGCGCAAAATACCAGATAGAGAATTGGCTGCAAAAACAAGAAGTCAGAACTAGCAATGAACAGAAGAAATGCAAACTTACCTCTCAAGAGTCCTTCAGAAACTGGGGGGATAATGGGTATCTGACTGTAGATAATATTCAAGTTTGAGGAAATTTTATTTAAACGTTGAAATAAAACAAGGTTACCATAGTGGACTCTAGGACTTTTAGAATTTATACATGACTGATAGTTAGATTACAGGTAGTATTAGTTTATTCCAAACTTAATTATGTTGGTGAAAGACTGACAAAAACGGGTGGATTTGTCTTTTGTCTTTTCTTTATCTCTCTTTCATGTCCTTCCTTCCTTCCTTTCTTTTTTTGTGAAGACATTTTGATTTTGCCAAAGGACAATGCAATAGGCCAAGTAATGGCTCCCAATAAATGTCAAAATTTGAATCCCCAGAACCTGGGAATAGCTTATTTTACAGGGTAAAAAGAGCTTTGCAGAGGTGGTTAAATTTGGGGTTTTAAAATGAAGAGATGATCCTAGATTACCTAGATGGGGATAATGTCACGAGCAGGGGTCTCAGAAGGGGGAAACAGATGTGTCTGACACAGAGTGAGAAGACGTAAAAGGGATGGAGAAGCCAAAGGAGGGAAAAATGCTCCATTTGTGGCTTTGATGGCAGAGGAAGAAATCAGGAGCCACAACAGATGCTTTGATTTCACCCCAGTGAAGCTGACCTTGGACTCCTGACCTATATAGAACTGCAAAAATTGTTCAAAGCTACTAAATTCACAATACTTTGTTACAGCAGGAATAGGAAATCAGTACAGAGAGGGAGGTTTTGGTATCTGGCCAAAGTGTGCAAGAGGAAAGTACAGTGTCTGTTTTCTCCCAGGCCACATGGCGGCGCTTGGGGCCCATGGGAGGAGGAGCATAGATGGAAGATGGAGGAACTTGTCCCTGAGGAGAGTTAGAGGGATGAGGGCTTAGGACTCAGAGTGAGAAGTATGACTCAACAGAGAAAGGGGAGTTAGCGCTATCCTAAGCTAAGAGGCTTCCACTAATTTGTTGGTAGCTGCTCAGGGCACAGAGAAGCTCAGAGTCCACTGTGCCTGGGGTGGTGTGATGTGGGGCTAATTGAGGAAGACCTCTTTCATACTGATAGGACAGGGCTTTATTGGAGAAGTGCTGGCTATTCCTAAAGACTCCTGGAATGACTTAAGGGACACTTGATGGTAGGTGGGTTCCTGCATGAACCAGAAAAACAAATGTGCTCATCATTTCTGTTACTTTGTGAGCCTGGAGAGACTTGGATTACAAAAACATTTAATAACTGTTTGAGGCTGTAGATAGGCCAGGTGTGGCAACACGTACCTGTCAAACTGGCACTTTGGGCCTGGCGTGGTGGCTCGCGCCTGTCATCCCAGCACTCGGTAGGCAGAGACAGGAGGATTGCTGAGTTCGAGGCTTGCCTGGGCTACATAGTGAGTTCAGTGCCAGCCTGAACTACAAAGTGAGACCCTGTCTCAAAAAAAAAAAAAATGGAAGGAAAAACTGGCACTTTGGGAGCCTGAGGCAGGAGGAGTATGAGTTTCAGCTCAATAGGGGCAATTTAATGACTTAGCAAAGGTGTGTCTTAAAATTACAAAAATGAAAAGGGTGGGGCATATAGCTCAGTGCAAAGGGCCTGGATTCAACCCCCAGTCTTTCTCTCTCTCTGTCACACACACACACACACACACACACACACACACACACAACTGATAAATACCTGCCAAATGGCTTTCCAGGGTTTATTTAGTTTCCAGAGAGGAATGAGAGCAAATTTCAGCAGCCCCCCACCTTTTTTTTTGAGACAGGGTCTCACTCTGTAGTTCAGGCTGGCTCTGAGCTCATTATGTAGCCCATGCAAGCCTCGAACTTAGCAATCCTCCTGCCTCTGCCTCCCGAGTTTAGCAGCCCATTTTAAAGATGAAATGTATTAACAGAAGTTAAAAGGGTGAGTATAAACATTACGTACTGCAAACATGTACTAATAAAAATTAAAATTTAAGCTGATGATGCCAATCTAACCATTAAGTGGGCCCACTTCTGTAGACTGGAAAATTTATTGATTTCTCTACTCAAAGGCTTTGATCTCATCATTATGATATGCCAGTGAGTTAAGGTTGGAATCTGTAGGCTCTGGCTGCTATTGTTTGTTTGTTTAATAGGGTTATATTAATACACAGCCTCCTTACAAGGAGGTGGTTGCCTGGGCAGTGAATAGAGCCTTCTTATGATGAGGTAAAACTCTGTTACTTAGGGGCTTGAGATGTGTAAGAGAAAATTAAAATGATGTTGAAAGTGTTCTTTTTCAAAGATTTAATTTCTTATTCTTTAGAAAAGAAGGAAGAGCTATGTTTGTGTATCACTTTATATATTCTGGTCTACAATATACTCATCCTTTATCCAGCAGACATTTACTCAGGGCTTATTTTGAGAAAAACACATTTACTAAGCATTTTGGTGGGTTATGTGACTTTAAAACAACCTCCAATTGTAAAGAACTTTTAGATTTCGTGAAGGGGAACTGATACATAATTATGAAATATGACATGACTCATGCAAATGTTCTTCAGTCTTCAAGGATTCAAACACTATATATACTCTATTTTCACATTTGATACATTGGCATTTCCTTTCACCAACATTCATATTATTGTCCTAGGAACTCAGAATATGTTTGAGGTTCCAATGGCTAACAAAATATAAAATCTTGACACAGTCATTTAAAAGGATTTCTTTTTCAAGTAGTTATATTTATTTCAATTTATGAGTAATCACTTTATTCATTTAAAAAGATTTAAACAGCAAAACCAAAATGTTAAATTATAATACATAATACAGCGTGCAAACACCGTTGGTTCTTAATTCCCTATTATTATTTTTTTTTTTTGAGACAGGGTCTTGCTTTGTAGTTCAGGTTGGCTCTGAGCTCACTATGTAGCCCAGGCAAGCCTCAAACTCAGCAATCCTCCTGTCTCTGCCTCCCGAGTGCTGGGATGACAGGCGTGAGCCACCACGCCCGGCTACTTTTTCTCACTAAGTAAATCCTGACATTATTCTGATAGTTAGTGTAGCACGGCCATATTGGGCTGGGTGGCTTCTGAGAGAGGCTTCTTTTAGAATACAAGAAAGTGGGTGAGATAATCTGTACTTCTAGATGTTATGCATTAAGTATGATGTGTGGAATGGTGGAAGGTATTTTATGAGGAGAGGTACAGAAAGAAGGCAAAACATCAAGAGTTACAGAACAGGAAACCAGAATGAACTAGGGTAGTTGATGGCATCGCTGAACCTTTAACCATTTCCAGAGTAACCTGACCAGAAATACTGGAGAAAGTTAATTCTGTATGGTGAGTAGACTAAAACACCCAAGTAGATAAAACACCCAAGAATAATCCAGTTGTGGGCTTCAGACTAGAATGTTAACAGTGGAAATAAGAAGATAATGGTAAGACAAAATATATTTTGATTATACTCAAAATATAAGAAAGGAGATATCAAATATGACTAGAAGATTTTCAGCCATTTGCTGGTAGTACTGTGATTCCCTTGGCAGTCGATACACTCTTGTAGAGAAGGACAATAATATGATTAGAGGTGTTTTAGGAATATCTGTGTGACACTGACAATAGGGACAAAGAAGAGACTAATCAAAGGAGAAATAAGGAAAAGAGATGACTGATCATCACTTATCCAGCTTAACCTGAACACAATATATCAACAAAGAAAAAGAACACAGAGAGAGAAAACGTAGAGCAGAAAAAGAACTGTTCAAATTCAAGGCAGAGGAATCTTCCTTCAAAACAGTAGCACAGAATTGGCATTTCTGACTTTTTCTGGAAATCATCCAAAGACAGACAAAGAGAAACAACACAAAAGCTATTTTTGGTAAAAGCAGAAGACCAACTCCAAACTATAAAGTGGATGAAAGGACTGGCCAAAGCAGTGAAGATCAAGTAGCAAATGCTTACAAAGAAGCTAATGGGAAAAAAAAAATGCTGCAGCTGTTTATCTCAGAAAAAGCCAGAGCACAAGTATATTTCATGATGCAAAAGGACTCACTATGGTGCAAAATGTGTTTCTGGGCTGCAGGAGCAGGAGGACAAGGAATGTGACAGGAATGCAAAAGGGGGGGGCGGTTGGTGCAGCAGCCTGTGGCTATGGAGGGAGTTTGGCTCCATAAAGCAACTAATACAATACAGGTTGCCCATCTAGCTGAATATCTGGGAAAATTTCAGTGATGCATAATGAGAAAAATCTATTCAGGGTCCACATAAAGATGGGAGGAGGAGAAAGAAAATAAGAAAAAGAAGAAAAGACACTTCCCAGAAAAATGTACAACCAGGTACTCAGAATTAAGTTCTTTCCCCTAGAATCATTTACCTTCACTTGTGTCCTCCAGATAGAGATGGTAGTTGTGTAGATGTCTACTGTCAAGTGCCGTGTGCAATCTCTCTTCTGCTGTTAACTGGGGGAAATCCATGAGGGCAGAGTACTGACTGGGAGGCAGAAGGCAAGTAATGGAAGTGGGGACCGTGGGCATTTGAGCCATTTCTTTATGTAACTTGATTATGCTGTCAGGGCTTTCTTGGGTCTATTTGATGATAGAATATTGCTGCTCATATTCTCCTTTGCAGCCTGCTGGGTTTGATTATAGCCAGTTCACCATGGACAGTTCAGGTCATGTGGCAACTGGATGAGTGAGTCACTGTCAAGCATCCAGTCTCTATAAGGGCCAACAGCAGGCTGAGAGCTTTTTTTAGAATAGCTATCTGCAGATGATGAGGCCTTACTTTAAAATCCCAAAGACCTTTGTTGTGATTCATCTTCTGGGACCTACCAAGTCTCCAAGCAGCAATAGCTGCCAACAGTCCAACATCATTGTGTCTCTTGAGTCAGGTGGTCTAGTGGCAAAGTATGCATAGCAGCCTGAATCTGTTGTAAAGATATCTCTTCTCTATAGCTTAGGTTGGCCCCAAGTTCACAGCAATCGTCTTACTTCATCCTCCCAGTATTAGGCATGCACCACCATGCCTAGCTTACTAGCTGCCTTTTGAGTCGCTCAGGAAATGGGAGTAACATACCTAAAAAATAACATATTGTCTACAAGATTCAAAGAGGCCTGCTTGGCATTATGCCTCTTTGTTGGTTGTACAAGAGAACAGAAGCAACAATTTATCCTTGACCTTAGAGGGAACACCTTGAGATATCTGCCACTACTGGACTCCTAGAAATTTTGAGAGAGGACACAATTTTTGTCAGATTTCTCTCTTACCTTCTGGTATGCAGTGTGTCCATAATAAATCAAAAGTAGTTGTTTGTTCTTGCTTACTAAGTCCAATATCATAAAATCCATATAGTTGACTAAAGTGATTGATATCTTTTTCATTTTTTTTGAGAAAGGGTCTCTCTTTGTAGTTCAGACTGGCCCTGAACTCACTATGTAGCCCAGGTTAGCCCTGAACTCATCAATCCTTCTGCTTCTGCCTCCTGAGTGCTGGGATGACAGGCATGAGTCACCTTGCCTGGCATTGTGGTGTGTGGTACTTATTGCTGGTGGTCATGAGTTACCTCACCCAGTATTGTTGTATGTTGTTACCAGGGATTGAACCAGGGACCTTGTGCTTGCTAGGCAGGTGCCATAACCACTGAGCTAAATCTTGGCCCTGTGATTGATATTTTGTGGAAGAAAAAGATGATCAAGTTCCTTGCAAACTAAATTATGAGAGCAGACTAAAAAGTTTATGTACCCTGAGATAGGACAGAGAAGGTGTAGCTCTGATCTTGCCATCTTAAAGCAAATTGCCTCTGGTGGTTCTTCTGGGGGAGAATGAAGAGAAAAAAGCCATTTTCCAGATAAATAGTTGTATACCAGTTACCACGGAATGTGTTAAATTGCTCGAGAAGTGAAAACCATCTCTGGTAACAGTAGCTACAATTAGTCACCACCCGGTAAAGCTGCTGAGAGTCCATTCTCCATGACCATCTGTTCCTTACATAGGCTAAGTCAATTACATCTTTTGAATCTGGGGTGCCAATAATCTCTGTGATCCAGTAGAGAAGCTCCTAATGACTCCCATTTGGCCTTTCCCACCATAATGGTTGTCTCTCCATAGGTCTTGGAACTTATGTGGGGATTTTGCCAGTTGTTAAATGTATCTGGTCCTATTAAGCATTTGGGGACTGGGCAGATAAACACAAGGTATGTTCAGGGACCCACAGTGTGATGATCTTGCATTGCCCACTGGTCATCTACAAGCCCCTACCTCGTAAGTCTCTGTAACACTTTGAGATGCCTGGAAATTTAGGGCCAGTTCAGAACCATCATACAGTATTCTCTTAAAGTTCTGATTATTTCCTTTCCCTCTGTGTCCAGCTATGCTGGTTAAAGGCTGAGAGTCCCTTTGGGGGACAAGTGGGAGAAAAATTAACAGTATAAAAGTTTGGTAGAGGGACTGGAGATTTAGTGCAGTGGTTCTGGCACCTGCCTAGTAAGCACAATGTCCTGAGTTTGATCCCTAGTAACCACATACAAAAACACCAGGCATAGTGACTCACACCCATCAGCAATCAGTACCACACACCACAGTGCTGGGCGTGGTGGCTCACACCTGTAATCCCAGCCCTCGAGAGGCAGAGGCAGAGGCAGAGGCAGAAGGATTTCTGAGTTCGAGGCTTGTCTGGGCTACATAGTGAGCTCAGGGCTAGCCTGAACTACAAAGTGGAACCCTGTCTAAAAAAAAAAAAAAAAAAAAAAAAAAGGTTTGGTAGAGTATTGAGGTCCTACTTTAAGGAGAGAGACCAGCCTCCCTTTCATTCTAAAGGTTCTACTTCTGACAACTGACTGAAGGGTGGGAGTCAATTGATGGGCTATGCTCTCTGTTAGTATTATTAGAGTTAGACTTTAATTAACTTGACCTTGAACCTTTCTGTGTGTGTGCAGATCAAGGAGAAATAATTCAGCAGGTGTCTTATCTGCTCTACTTCGAGGATCACCATGTTAACTAGCCAATGCCTCTAGTCCTGCAAGAGTTGCAAGAGACACGTTATTCCAATTGCTTCCTTGACTTCTGCCGCTGTGGTAGCCACACTCACCTTGTTTTTGGCAGTTAAATGCCGGCACTTCTTCTCTGTCACTCCATGATCCAGTGGCTCCTATGTTTCCAGTTCTAACTGTTGAGTTCTGGCCCATTGAAAAGAGTCATTGCAAAGCTGTTAAGTGCGCTGGGGCTCCCTGCATGAGTTTCTTTCTCACTGTGTTGGTGAAAGATATGTTTTTTTGGATTCAGTGTGGGTGAGTAGGTCTTCAATGATAAATCGCCTCCCACATCTCAATCTCTCTCTGCCTTTGCTTTCTTTCTTCTACATCAAACCACAGTGGGTCCAGCATTTACGATTCATCCACAGCAGGCCATCTTTTAACTCATATTTGAGCCAGTCACTCAAACAATCGTTACACATCCTTTTAAACTCCCAAGCTATAGTGTTAAAGGCAGAATCTCTGCTTAGTCCTTGTCAATAAATTTATTGGGCTCTGACCATAGCTTCTGTTGCCCAGCTGCATTGGTGAGTGGTGTTTTTCTTCACTCAGTCTGTTTATTCAGATGCAAGTCTCCTCCAGAAAACTACACAGAGACATCCTAAAATAATGTCATGTGTCAATTGTTTGGATATTTCTTTGTCCAGACAAATTAAGACATAAAATTAACAATCTCTATCATTTTGCTAAACCTATCATCTAAATCCTGGACTACTATGGTAAGTCATGTGTAATACCTTTTAACAAACATTTAAAATCCTCCCTCCCTGAAATTATTCTTCGACTACAAGTTTAGCTGCTTTATTGCAGAGATGAGTCAAGAGGATACCTGTGAGAAACACTCCCAGGGCTGTTTCCAAAATGGCAAGAACCATGGGATGAGTGCATTGGAGGAGAGGGGAAGTATTTTGGAGGGGATTCATGGCAATTTGTCTTTTCAAAAATTAAAATACTCACTGTATATTTTGATTACCCCTTGCAGGTCTGTGTAGACAAACGTGCACACAATGTTGAAGTGAGAACATTTATATTCCTAGCTTTGTGATGAGAGTAGGTGGGAAGCAAGCCAGTTTGATCTGTGGGAGTGCTGTGTGGTTGTAGGAAGACTAATTATGACTTTTCGAGGTAGAACCTGATCAACATTTATGAAGCTCATATCATGTCAACCACACTAGTCTGAGTAAGAGACAGCTTTTTTCAGGAATCACTGAAGAGTGTTAAATTTAACAGAAGGTGGGTGTAGAAACTTGAATACCAAAGATGAATAATAGAATTTGGGATGTTTAAATATGGGAAACAAGTGACAGTTGGTTCTTTGGCTTCTCAGGCTCCCCATACATGAATTGAACCCCAACTAAGAAGAGAAAATATTCAGTTAAAAAAATCGTATCTGCTCTGAACACATACAGACTTTTTCCTTGAACAGTATAGTGTAACAGCCATTTCCTCTTAACATCGTATAACATTGTACATGGTGTTAACATTGTCTAAGGTGAGGACACATGGATAAAGTGACAGAAATTGATGTAGATTTTTGATCCTTGGACGACTATCAAAAATACAGTGAATGAAGGGTTGGGGATTTAGCTCAGTGGTTCTGTGCCTACCTTCCAAGCACAAGGCCCCACATTCAATCCCCTGTACTGCCCAAAAAAATGCAGTGAGTGATTAAATATAAATTTATTACAGTAGAAGACATATTGCTGTCACTCCCCCCAACATACTCAAAACAGGCACCTTTGATGTGGACACATTTATGTCATTGTTCTTGACTCTAATGCATTTTGAAAAATTTAAACATACACCACATCTTTGACTCACTTGTTGGATGTTATCAGAACTACAGATTTTATAATTTTACTTCCATCATTACTTTTTTCTCTCCCTGGTTCTCTTCCTCTAGGGCTTATCTTCCTTTTCCTACAAAGTGGACACAATGGAGTTAGAGAGCTCACTTTTCTTTTAGTACAAGAGAATATTCATGTGTCCAGAAGAAAAACTGAAGAACAAATTAAATTCAAATCTATGAGGACCTTCTGTGGGCATACATTTTCCTGTTTCCTTATGCTCAGTCCTGTTCTTAGGATTCACACTTAGTTTCATGAGGCCAAAGTTTGCTCATTGTTGCATACACACAGCCTGCTTGTGATGGTATTTCCATAAATATTTGTCAAAAGCTTGAACAAATGGAAATATAAGGAAGAGGAATGAACAAAAGAAAGTATCATGATACTTGAATTTATAATTTATTTTACTAATATATCTTTAAGTTTTATGGTTTATCATTCTATACACTACTTGTAGAGTAATGAAATGTTGAGAGGTGCGGTGACAGGTCATATCAAACAGAAACAAAATAACAAAAGCAATGATTTTCCACTATGTAAACAAACACATAACCTGGTGGAGCCTGAAGATTACCCTTATGAAGTAAACAGAATATTTTTGTGTTGATTCCAGAAGAGAGAAGGGAGAGGAAACACTGAATATAAAAATTGGTTAAGTGTCATGAAGATTTATAAAGATGATAACAAGTGTTGAGATCATATCAAAGATAGGGAGTCTGTGTTAGGTGAACCTTAGTCCTTTCCTGTCCTTTGCATATCCAGGGTCATAGGCAAACTGTACTGAATCCTCACTATTCCACGTTTTCCTGTTTAAAGTGGCTGTTGGTTTGTGTGCCCTGACTACACAGAACACATTTCCCCATCATTGCAGTGTTTTTTGGTCGAATTTCATGGTTGCTGTCTGGATTTCCAAACTCAATGAAACTTGTAATTCTTTTCAACTTATTTATTGGAACTGCTTTTCATATGTAATGCTGCATTAGAATTACATTAAATCTACTAAGCAAGGTCTATTTAAGGAAAATTTGCATCTCTCTGTTTTCTTCTGCTCTAATCTCTTCCTTCTTGGGATGTTACTTAATATGTGTTTTATATACTTATCTATGATACATACAGTATACATACCTATAACATATAAGTAAATATGTGAGTCGCTCCCTTTCCTAGATAAATGATAGATTATGTAGAATTTTCCTTTTTCATTTAGCAATATCAATCTGTAGTATTATAGTAAACTGTGTTTAACAAAATGTTTGAGAAATTTTCATGATATATTCTGAAACAATTGGAATCATTTGTAGGCTCTTCTATAAAATGTCAAAGACCATATGCTACTGCACACCAAATAGTTGTCTGTTGAACAACCATATTAATGAGTAGTAAGAACACAGTACTTTAAGCATTTATACTGTAACATTTTTTTGGATTTCTATACTTTAATGGACTTTGTACACTTTATAAAATGATAAGATTAGGGGTTGATGAGTAATATGTTAGTTGTGCTTTTTATTCATTAAAACAATGGGATATAAGTGGTAGTATAACACAGAGCGTCTGGTTTCAGACAGGGATTGTTGGTAATAAAAGGAATGTAACTACAGTATCGTATTTGTCCTAATTCACAGTAAGGCTGTAATTTTACTAATTGCCAGTAGATGACAGTATAAGCATTTACTTATTAGAGGCCAAGTTAATTTATAATTAACTCCACCACATAATTTATATTTATACTTGAAGCCACTAACTTAATGTTGCTTTAAAAAAGGACCTGAGGTATAAAACTATATTACTAATATATTCCTATTCAAAATTTACTTGAAATAACTATCAATTGTAATTCAGTGCATAAATGTGAAGATGTGGTTATTGAAACCAGGAAAAATTTCTATTCTTTCCATTTTGATTCGGTGTGACAGGTAGCTCACCATTTCAGTGTTAGCTTCTGTACAGTGTAGACTGAGTCTGTTCTCTAGGGAGTAGTGAGTGGGCTGCCTTGTTATCATTTTGTTGTTGTTGTTTTTGAGACAGGGTCTCGCTTTGTAGTTCAGGCTGGCCCTCAGCTCACTATGTAGCCCAGGCAAGCCTGGAACTCAGCAATCCTCCTGTCTCTGCCTCCCGAGTGCTGGGATGACAGGCGTGAGCCACCATGCCCAGCCTTGTTATCATTTTTTAAACACATGAAATCAAAGTGGGACTGAGTCAGAAGTTTTGCTCTTCTTTTCTCTATAATCTCATTCTTTACTCTGAATTTTAATTTTTAAAAAGTTGTCCAGTAATCTTCATTTGCTGCGCCCAACTTCCAGTTCTCGGGCCTCCTTTTGTTTGGTGTAGCACTTCACACGGCTCCTTGCTTTTTTTTTTTTCCCCTGCTAAAGATACCTTTTTTCTTAGCTCCCTGGACTCCCCATCCTTCTCCCTCACTGGTTGTTCCTTCTCCCTCACTGGTTGTTCCTTCTCCCTCACTGGTTGTTCCTTCTCCATCTTCTCTGTTTCTTCTGCTTCGCCCCTGTGAACTTCTAACTCTGTAGTGCTCTCTGATGTGTTTTCGGTCAACTCTTTTTCTTATCTATACTCATTTCTTTACTGATACCACCCTGATCTGTGGTTTCAATACAAGTATTATCTTTTAAGCTGAGTCCTGAAGATTCAATTGTACTGAAAGAATGGCTGCCTTATTTTAAGGGTTAGCTGATGCAGAAGAAGTGGCTTAATCAGTAATTAAAGTAGGTCTAAATCTCACAGAATTGTGGGGTGAATATATCACAGTGACTCCTGCACGCGATTTCTGTGGTGACTACGCCCATCTTTATAGCTGTAACCTAGGTCTCTTCTTGCAGTTCTGCACAACTGCTTCGTACGACCTGGGATTACATCTTTTTGAATTACTTCTCTATCAGTGCTTAGAATGATGTCTGGTGTATTTTATGAAATGAATAAATATTTGTTAAATAAATAAATGCATAATGGGGAGATAGTATGCTATAAATCAGTATTTAAGATCTCAAGATTACCTGTTTATTTAGAAACTAGTGTTCATGTTTTATTATGAGAACTCTTCATTTCTTTTAAAACTAATTAAGCAAAGAGTAGACTCACTAGAGTAGGATTTCAAAATACATAGCTAACCTATTTAAAAATACAGTATAATATGTAACTTGAGGTGCAATACTTAGGTGTTTGGTATCTAATTTGCCTCGTAAGCAGTATAATTGACATTAATTGTGCTGTCGACTTTCAGATGACATTACACTATTGTCTTTTCTGACCTAAGTTGTCATTAACATCCTGCAACTCTCAGATGTAAGCTCTGCTCTAATTGTGCTAAATGAAGCTTTTGGCTTCAATTACTTGACCAATAAAACGTACTACTTGATAGAATAGCTAGAATTAAAACCTAGTTTTGATTCTTATACTCGTGGTACTTAATATTTTGCCTCTTTTTTTTTTTTTTTTTTTTGAGACAGGGTCTCACTTTGTAGTTCAGGCTGGCCCTGAACTCACTATGTAGCCTAGGCAAGCTTTGAACTCAGCAATCCTCCTGTCTCTGCCTCCCGAGGGCTGGGATTACAGGTGTGAGCCACCATGCCCGACACTGTGGTATGTGATATTGATTGTTGGTGAGCATGAGTCTCCACGCCCAGCATTGTATGTGGTTATGGGGATCGAACTCAGGACCTTGCGCTTGCAAGGCAGGCGCCAAAACCACTGAGCTAACCCTCCAGCCCTGCCTCTTATTTTTTTAAAGGGAGGAAATGTATCAAAATATTCAACTGAATTCATTTGTTGTAAGCAGCCCAAGTATTTGAAAAATAAGTGATTTTAAAGTTTTGTAGCCCAGATGTACTTATGCTTCTGTTCTCACCGCCCGTTCTAATCCTCCTCCAGGATCAATTTGATGTTATTTACTTTCAGTATAGATTAAAAAGAAACACTGATGTTAGGAATCTACATGGCCTAGATTTGAATAAAAGAAGGTAGAACATTTCAAGTCCTATTACACATTGCTAACATAAAGAACGAAGCCATTTAATCTAGCACTATGCTAAACAGGAGACAGTCAAACCCACCACACTAGTGACAAATCGAGATTTTGTAATTTTATTTGTATTTCTACAGTGCTCGGATTCCAACGCAGCACCTGAAACATTCTCTACCACTGAAACGCATTCCTAGACCTTAGATTTTTGTCTTGATTCCCATTAAAAAATTAACCTATCACCTGACTTAACTGGGGTGGGAAAGTAGAAATAGGACAAAGTCCTGCTGTCTGAAGTTGATCCTTCTGGTCCCAGCGTGGCTGATAATGACTCACAGGGCTAAGCATAGGCCACTTGCATGCGAAGGCCATGTGTTGTTTTAGATGAGTTGATGTCACCCGATGGACTCACTGGCTCCCACACCTGGATCTCTGGAGACAGCTGACGGTAAGACACGCTCCAGATCCTCCCCACACTTGTTTTGCATCAGACTCGTTGGGGAAAACGTTTGTCCCATGGTACTTGCGCTGCGGCTCAGAGTTACAGAAAGTTCCTTCCTCTCTCATGCCCTAGCGTTAGTCGAGTGACTTTTTTGGGGCCGGGGATGTTCCACATCGCTTTTATTTTAGGATCACACGTTGTAAAACAGCTGGTGAGTGTTAATGACCGGGCCACAGTGCTCTGTCCGCACGTCCGTGCTGCTCACTGCAGAACAAGGGAAACATCCTGGGACGTGGTTCTCACAAGACAAAGGACACTAAAGCCTCAGAATAATCCTCAGTGGGGAAGGAGCTATTTTTCAATTTGGCTGGGGACCAAGGGCCAGCAAACGTGAAACTGCTGATTACGTATGACTCCTTTTGGCCAAAAAGTGGAAATTATACAAACATACAAGTCCAACTTACTATATTTTTCCCACATTCTTTCTTCTCCCCAGATATATTGTTTAAATTTGAGCAGTCCTACAAAAGATCCCATGGGAATGACACTTCCCACATGAACAGCTTCCTTGCTTGTAAGAGGTTCAATTCAACTCTCTGTCTCCTCATGGAGCCATTTAAGGTTATGTAATAGAAGCCCACAGGTCCTTATAGGCCATTCTGTGGGAAGGGAAGGAAGACATCATAAACCCTTAATCTCTGTGAGTTGGTAGAAGGTTTTATACTACAGCATTAAAGTTAGCATTCTAATCATATCGTTCTTTCTTGTGCCAGCCAAGACAAAAGATAAGGAATGAGACACAATGTGTTATAGCTCACACTAAAGCCATGTATTATGTTCTTGGATCTAAACTAGTTATGGAAGACTCAAAGTGAAATTATATTCAGCATTGGCCATGAACTTTGCCATCTATCAGGAAAAAATTGGCTGGAGTGTAAACCCATCACTTCCTGAACTAAAAGCAAGAAGCCTATCTGAAGTATGTAAATATCATTAATCACCTTATAACGCTTTCAACATGATGATAATACTCTTACCAAACACTACCACATAGAAATGAAATGGTTGAGTGGTTTCAGCCCAGGACCAATGAATTACCTAACACAACTGAAGCAGAATAATAGTTTCCCTACCACCAGAGGCAACTTATTTTGTTACCCTTTCATGATTCCCAAACTTCATTCCCTTCTAAGTAGTAGAAAATTTGGAGCATAGGTACAGTTGTAAGGATTCAAAGAGGTATTTATGTTTTTTTTCAGAATTTTAAAAATCATATTCTCAGAACAGACCCACTGTTTCTCCAGCCCTCATAGACCCAAGACTGGGGAAGAGTTGATTTGTTTTATATGCTATGGGGTCTTATGTCACATAGTCTGGATGGTTATCTTTTGAACTATAGACTTCAACCTCCAGCAGTTTATGGAGCTGTTTACTGAACATCAGTAGACTGCAGGTTCTATATTAAATTTCTTTCCATCTTTTTCTCTTTGTAACAACTTGCTAAGAAAGCTAGTATTTCTGTTATCTGGAGGAAAATACTATTAAATGTTAATAAACTTGTCCAAGGCTACTCATTAAGCTAAGTAGTAGAACCAAAATTCAGAGTCATATGATGGGATAAATAAATTGTGCTCAGATATTTAAAATCCATCAAAATAATTTATTAGCAATAAGTAATTTCATTCATTATGGCTACTGAGAACATCTTTGCATGTTCCAGAGTAGCTCTACATTTTGTGAAGCTTTAATTTCCTTTCATATTTGTCATAAAGCTTGGGAAGCTTTAATTCTACTTGAAACAAAAAGTTTTGTATCAATGTAAAGTCAGACATTTTTCTAAAACAAATAAATGATTTGGAGAAGGGTGGAAAGTAAAGAAAAAAATCTGTGTGTATATTTAGTTTTATTATTCTGTTTCTGGCAGTCAACCAATGCTTTCTTGTTGATATAATTTCAGTCAAAACATTTAAAAGTACCATATATATATAGAATGTGTATACATGATAGAATAGTCAAAAAATTTTTAAATATTTTTGGATGGAAAGGAAAATTAGGATTAAATATAGATTATGTGATTCAACTTTCAGCCTAAAATATAATTTTTTCCAGTGTATAAATTTCTTTTGCACTGTGAAGAAATTTTAGCAGAAATAAAAGTAATGATTTTTTTATGCAGTAGTCAAACCCCACAAAGCAAAACTTCATAAAATACATTGTTACATATTCACACATATATTTACAAGTACATGTACACGTGGCATATATAGAAAGCAGCATGTCGACATCTAATCAAATCTGCTTTTCACCTGTCCTGTATTATCAGCAGTTTTAATTTTGTAATATGTACTCATGTTAGGATAAGAAAAGGCTAGTGATAAGTTCAGCTCCTGATGCCTTGTGTTCTAAATCTAGTTAGCTGTATTTATGTGGTTCATCACCTCATTTAATAGCTTCCATCACATCTTGAGAAAAGTAAACCCCACTGTTTTGAGCTCCTTTACCTGTGAACACCTGTGTGGTTCCAAGATGTAGGGAAAGTGTAGACTAGCTGCCATTGTGATCATAATGGTAACCTTTATCTCTTCAGGTAGTTAGATTTTTATGTCTATGGAGATGCTGATGTGAAGTTTAAATTGTTAGGCCATGATCTGTGTTACAACCTGCAAAAGACAAGAAACTGAGAAGCCATTACTTGAGAGGAACAGGCTGAGCGGTAGAATATTAGATATTAGGTTCCCAAAAGTACATGCAGGTGACTGTTTGTGGAACAGTTGTCACTCAGTTCACATAGAAAAGAGTCAGATCATTTTTCCTACAGTGATTTTTGTCATTTGTTATATAATGGAAATCTACAACTATTTATATTTTATTGTTTAGCATTGCTTTTATATTTTGTATTTTGCAGCAAACAATTTGAGCAGGTCTAAAGTACAAAAGTGCACATCTGTTGAAAAATACTTAACTTCCAGTTATCAAAAGAGTTCACAAAGAACATGTAGTTTGAAAACATGTTCACTGACATTTCTCACCACCAACTCCATGAAAACTAATAGACATAATCTGTTGAAAGAGATTCAGCAAATACTTAGAAATTGAGTTATTTTAAGTGTAATATGCCCAAAAGCAACCTTTAATAAATTCATTTATAATTTATTAATTGTCATTTATTTATAATTTTAAAAATTATTTTATTCTGTTTTTGTTGTGCTTGTTTGGAAAGAGAAAATGTCATAGGCACTGAAATCATTATTTTTAAAGAATGATTTATTGTTGACAAATAAGAACAGAAAATTTATATAAGAGAATTGTAGTTGTCAGTGAAAGTAAACTTCTATTACCTACCATACATATACCGGAAGTTAGTAAATAGTATTCAAAATATCATGCAAGTGCTATGCAAATTTCCATCTGTCAATTTTATCCTTTTATTTATTTGTAAAAACACGTAGTATGACAAATCTTTAGAACTGTTTTGGAAATTAAGGTTTATAAATGTGCTTATAATTTCCTAATTTAATAATTTTATGGGTTGAGTTCTGCACATATTGTATTTTGCCTGTTGTTAAACAGGAAGTGTCTGAACTGATTTCACATTATCATACAGTATATGAACTATAATTAAAATATGAATATTTAAATGAAACAGAATTTAATATAATAAAAGACACATTGTCACTACTCCTCTCATTTCCTTTCTCTGAACACACTTATCCCAGTGTCCTTGCCACTTTTTGAAGCAGTTCTGGAAGACATTTCTCATGAGTGTCTTTAGCTGGGCCCTTTTGCTGTCTCGATGTTCTGAATTGATTCACGGTCATTTTCATAGTCGTTTTGACTTTGGGGAAGACCTAGAAATTGCTCAGTGTTTGATCTAGTGAATAAGGTGGGTGAGGACATACTGTGATGTTCCTACTTGGTAGAAATTGAAGTACTGGAAGTGCTGTGTAGCATGGAGGGCTCTCCTGATGGAGGGTGAAAAAACTAGCCCATTTCTCAGGCTATGCTTTGTGTATACCATTTCTTAAATGATTTAACAAGCCCTCCCCATGTTCAGAGCTTGTTGTAGATTCCTAGGTATAAGTTCAGTTCATACAGTTTCATCAAGGTCACAAACATCAATCAACATCTCCTTGATGTTGGATCTTGAGTGATGGCGCACTTTTGTTGGGTGAATAGAATTGAGTGATTTCCATTTACAACTCTGAACCTTGGCCTGAGAGGATCAGAATCACGGATTCAAATGTCATCTCCTGATGACCTTTCTTAAATACTTGAAATACGAAGCAATTAGTCTTTCAGTTCCAATGAAATGCGTTGTTCACTATCTATGACTGATGGCACCTTTTAAAACTCACCTGGCAGCCATGGGTTATAAGGATTGACTGCACTGAACAAGTTGCAACTTGTCACATGTAGTTTCTAAGTCTCAGTGAACCCCTGCTGGTGCTGAAGATCCCTGGCTTTCTGTCAGATGGAACCAAGCAGCAGCACTGAACCTATTGTTCAAGGTACCTCATCTACATAGAGAAACTTAATATAGTACTCCACTGTAATGTAGAATTTTAGTGTTTTATGTATAAATAAAAATAGTAAGTTTAATTTAAAATAAAATAAGGATTGGCTAGAATTATTTCCCCCCCCCATCTCTGTCTCTCTGCCTCCTGTCTCTCTCTCTTTTCTATGTGCTGGGGTCAAACCAGCATGCCAGGCAAGTGCTATAACCTTGTGTTACATCTCTAGCCTTTAGATTTCATGTTTTAAAGATGCAAACATTTTTAGAAAGGCTTTCTTTTATTCCTAGTTCAGAATTAGCTCTTACTGTCTCTATCTGTCTCAATCTCTCTTTGTATCCCTCCTTATATATAAGTAAATCAGGGCTTTAAATTATGAATCAGAATCTAATTCTATGCAGAAATCCCCCCAGCAAGTTAAGTTGCGGAACAGTGGTTGAATAATTTTCCTGTGACTTTAGTTAAAGAAAATAATTACCAGGTATGGTGGCACTCACCTGCAATCCCAGCACTCAGGAGGCAGAGGCAGGAGGATCTCTCTAAGTTCAAGGTTATCCTGGGCCACAAAGCAAAACACTGTCTGAAACAACAACAACAAA
>PVIC010007739.1:0-50094 GCA_004025085.1 Thryonomys swinderianus | reverse complement strand
TAATAAGTGAAATCAATAGATCACAGATAGACAATTTCCGGATCTTCTCTTTGGCATGAACACCTGTAGATGCAAATGAGTTCTAGAAAGTAGGACAGCTTTTATAGAGTGGAATATTTCTATAGGAAACTTGGTATGGGAATATGATGAGGGGAAGGAATAAATATGATACAGAAAGAAAATAAAAGAGCATGTATAAAGGGGGAAGGAGGGGGAGTGGGTAGGGATATGGGTAAAAATGAGAATTAACTTGTGGCATATACTGGTACAAATTTCCCAATGTTATATGTGATTTTGAGATGTATATAAATTGTACCAATAAAGAATTCAATTTAAAAAAAATATTTACATTCCCTAAGCTCCATTATAATGGAAACAAAAGAACTTGAATTCTAGTTGTTGTTTTTGTCCCCTCCTCTCCTCTTACAGTCTCTGATATTTTTAGAGTCCAGGTCTGGAGCAAACTTGCCCACTTCCCTTCAGTTAGGCAGGAGGAGGAGTAAACCGTGTCCAAAGACTTGTTGCAATAACTCCATGCTTAAGTTCCTAGGTCTGACTTGCAGGGGGACCACTCGCCACCCAAATAACAGTGCATTTTCAGTAGACCCTTCCAAGACTTTCACATCTGTTATCTTGTTTGATTGTCACATCAACGAGGCAGACAGGAATACATATAGGTATTATTGACTTTAATTAAAAGGGACCATGATAGAAAGTGCAAAAATGTCTTAAGGAAAGCTACTGGAAACAAACTGTCATCAGGTAGTATAAGGCAAGTTCTTTTTAAACTGATATTCCAATGATGGACAGATTTGGGCCAAGGTTAATGAAATTAAAATATATTACCTCATTATTTCATTTAATGTTGTATTTTGGACAGCCTTTAACTTAAAGTTGAATTTATTGTAAGTGCCTTCCTCCAAAGTCTGTATCTATTTTTCGCCACTTAAACCAGCTTTGTCTTCCTCTCAGCCTTGATTTAGACTGTGTTTTAAGATCCATACTGTATCTAACACCATGAAGCCACATTCTTCCTAAGCTTCACCCCAGGTCCACCTCTCTTTATCTTTATGTTGCCTCTTTTCCCTTATTAGCCTTCTACAAACAACTATACACATTAATTTCCTTTCCAGCCCTATGTACTGGTTTGAAGGTCTTTGTTCTTTCTTGAACTGTCTGTCCACACATGGATGAAGTGCAAATTGATCGCAGATATTCAAGGACTCTCTCTGGGCTGAGACCCCCTCCTCAACTCTTTCCAATCCAAGAAAGTTTTCTCCTGGTCTTACTCTAGAATATAATGGAAAGTTTTCCTTGTTTTCTTAAATTCTTTATCTGACTAGCAGCTGTGACCTAGGTATGATTACTTTCAATGACAAAATATCTTGGAAGCCTGTTGCTACCAGTAACACAACATACAACTTTTAAACAACTCTGTCAGATACAAACTGTTCTTGCCAAAGAGTTCTTCTGAACTGATTTCTAAAATAGGTGATATTCTTCCAGAACAAAACATTTTATGCTAGATTTTTCTTGATGCTGATTTAAATCATTGCATGACCCACTTATCCTTAAAAGCTCAATTTCTTGCCTATTGTGCAGTTCAATTAAATAATGATTTCCAACACAAGGATGGTGCCAAGGTCTCCTGTTGCTTCCAAAAGCTCTCAGTGCTTATTACTTGGTATTGGAAATCCTCACAGGATCCTTCCTAAAAAGAAGGCTGTAGGAAGGAGATCTGTATCAGTTTGGAGACCAGCCCATAAAGGCCCATTCTTTTTGGTGAAATTTAGCTTTTATTAAAAGCCATCTCCATAGAAGATAGGATAAATTCCATGTACCTCACATTTCCCTATATTAAAATCTGAACTCTGTGCCGGGCGTGGTGGCTCATGCCTGTAATCCCAATCCCAGCACTTGGGAGACAGAGACAGGAGGATTGCTGAGTTTCAGGTTTGCCTGGGCTACATAGTGAGCTAAGGGCCAGCCTGAACTACAAAGCGAGACCCTACCTCAAAAAAAAAAAAAATGTGAACTCGACTGGTCCTTTTAGTTCCAAATGTATGACTGGGTAATTTATTTTTACTTGGCTCTGTTTACTTTCTTTATATCTCAACAAGTCTGTCTCTCTGACCCTCCATACCAGCATTACCCAATTCAGTGGCCTCATGAGGCTATATAAATTAAGGTTGTAATTAGTCAGAATTAAATAAAACTAAAAATTTAGTTTGCAGCTCTGTGGCAACATTGTAAATGTTCACGATTAGACAGTAGTACATTCCCATTGTCACAGAAAGTTCCATGGACAGCACTGCTGTGGGCAGACCATACGCCTCACCAGACCAGGGACTATGTCCTACCTATGTTATCATTGGGCCTAGCTGCTTAGCATACAGCAACCACATAACAATATCTCTTAATTGATAATCCAACAGGGCAGATTCCTATTTAAAGAACATTTACAATAAATCCTCATTGGGGAAAATAAAAGCTTAGCTACAGTGAGAAGTGGGCAGGAAGAATGGACATAACACTAACAAAAGCATGTGACAGTGCAGTAAGGACATAGTTTAAGAGTTCAGAGCCAGTTAAACTTCCACTAGGTACTGAAGTTCAAAAATCTTTTATACCTGACTATTCATCAAAGTTAGCGATTCCAATCACTCATCTAACAAGCCAGACTTTCCAATTATCGTACAGTAAAGACAAGAGTCACCTTGGACCTCAAGGCCCACTTACCTGGCTCTTTCCCTCTTCACCTGCACTCACCAGCCACACAGGCCCTCTCCCTACCATTCACCTGTCCTGTCCCAATTTAGGCCTTGAAACTAGCTACTGAACCTAGGAGTTTCTTCATGTCCTTCTTAAGTGAACTAATTCCTATTCAACCCTCACACTTTAGGGTTCATCATGGCCTCAAGAAAATCCACCTTCAACCTCTGAAATAACTTCAGTCTATTGTCTGCATTCATAGCATCAGAGGCTTTTCCCTCATTGCACTTATCAGAGATGGAGTTTTACATCCATGTGTGTAATGGTTTTATTTTACTTTATTCTTCTACAGTCAAGGCTGTAAGCTCCAGGACGTCTGTTCTAGGTCTATTTCTGCTCACCTCTGTGTTCTTAATATCTTACTGAGCATACGGCATGGAATATGTAATCACTAAAAACGTGTTTGAATGAAATGTGATGAGAGGGAGTTCTCAGGTTTTACATGCAGGGGTCTCAGGTCAGCCCGTTCTGAGTGTGGAGGAACAGGCCAAGAGGGACAATGTCTATGTGGACATCCGGCCCTTCATAAATAAGGGCTGACCACTAATGAGGAATTCCCTGTATTCATTTGAAAGCTAAGCTAAAATGTTTATGCAAGTCAGTGTGTTTTTCCATTCTTTCTCTCCAGCTACCCTCCTTTCCTTTCATAGGTGATTTATTCTGAGTCTTGGACTGAATTTTCAAATGTAACTGAGAAGACAGGAGGTTCTGTCCTCCAATAGAACATACTTCCTCTCCCCCCAGGAAAAGCTTTAGAAAGCTAAAGTGTTCAGAGAACACTTGATTTAGAATTGTCAGGGGAAAAAAAGAAGAATCAAATCAGAAAGTATATTTTTGCCTCAGTCTCATGGGTACAATTAAATAACAGAATGTCAATAAAAGAAATACACTTAATTGTAAAGTTTTCAGCACCTTGAAGGATTTCATGACAAAGAACACTTGTCTTTCTAAATGGGTCTTTCTCTAATGAGGTTAGCTTCCTAAAACACTAGTATTTTCACTTTGTGCTTCTGACCCTAAGGGGTTAAAATGAAACGCTGCAACTTTTTCAGTGCTTACTTTGTTTTGCCCTATGCAAGTCAAAAAAGAGTGGCTTGTAAGGGCAGAAAATGTCATCATTTTTGCACTTTCCCTGACCCCCGCATCTAAAAATACAAAATGCTGGAATTTGAGCAGGTGATTTAAAAAATGCTTAAAGAGGGCTGATTGTTTCAAAGTCTAAATGCAGCCCATAGAAAGGACAGAAATAAAGAGGTGTCTCTCTGAGTGACCCAGCTTGGAAACCAAGCATACAATTCATTTGAAGGATTTTTGTCTCTGCCTTTTCCCCCTAGGTTTAAAGAGATGCATTTCTCGTGCAGAATAATGGATAAGAGTGTCATCTTGGCAACCCTCTGTCCACAAGTGGTGTTAATTTTAGCCTGATCCTCATGTTGATCACACGGAGGAATTCTTTACTTACCAACCTTTGCTGGAAGCCTTTGCTGGTAGCCTGTAAGGCTCGGAGAAAGTATACGCTGTTTGTTGAGAACCTCCCCATCATGAGCCAAAGTCTGAGAAGGTGGCTGTGAACTCAGACAAAGCTGCACCTGTAACTGTATATCCTGTCAGTGCTAACTTTGGGCTCTCCTTTCACAGTTTAACTTTTCTTTCCCCTTTGATACCTACTCTACATCTTAGTTTAAACACACATTTCAAAACACTCCCTTTGAGTTATCCTGTGAAGGAAATTGATCATTCTTTAAATGTATGTTTTTAATTGACTTCCTTCTTCCTGGCTAGGAAATTAACTTTTAGTCCTCCTCTCTTATTTGGTCTATTAAACAGTGTGTGTGACACCTTCCAGACAACAAGATTTAATGAGACCTTAAATGCCGAAGACTTTACCTGATAGAGGCCCACATTCTCATGAAACTTTTAAAGATATAACAACCAAGCTTACAATTGAATCCTTGCTACAAAATATATTGATTGACATCACTGTTCATAACATACTGAAACAGCCAGCTAAAGCATCTCATTTCTCTCTAACAATCGCAAGGTGCTCTTTAAAAATCAATGATCTTCTGCCTCTCTGTTGTTGCCAAAACTGAGTATCTAGAGCTACAAAGTATTTATTCTTTTTTAGTTTTTATTCATATTAAAATTGAAATCAAATGTTTGAACTCAAAAGGATCAATAATGCCTGAGAACAACTGTGTCTGGATATTTTACAACCTGTTGCAAAGTAGTTGTTCTTGCTGGTGTTTTGCCAAACTGCCACCTGGGCAACCAGGTTGGTGACCAAACAGGTGATAATGTTTTCACAGTCCTACAGAAAACACACCCAGCATTCACACTGCTGTAGCACAATTCCTTGACTTCAGTGCTTTATAGACTTCTATTGTATACGTGGTTATGGTTGAATCTTGGGCTGAAAAGCAAGCTCTCTAGTCCCAAGGCTCAGCTGACAAAGTTAGGTGTTCTTCTCAGAAGCAAACAGGCTTCTGTGGCCCAAGATTCCACAGTTATGACCTCCAGGGCATTCCACTGTCTACAACAAACTATTTTCCTAAGAAGGAAACTTTCTAGAGTAAAGGAGATGTTTCTTACCCTGGGGAAAATGTTTTCCTCTCACCCCCTATATCCCTCTATGTTGTCTCAATCAATGACAGAAAAACATCTGGTGACACTGCATGCACGTGTGCGCGCGCGTGCATGCACACACACACACACATCTCACCATGTTACATCAACTCTGACCTGAACCACTAAAGATAGAATTTTTCATGGAAATAAAATTTTTCCCAATAGTTGATTCTCCTAGAATGAATTAAATTAGCCTTCTCTTCCCCAAAGTTTTCTTTGTTTTTCCTTTCTTGCCAGTGTTTTGCCCAAATACCATTTTTAAACCACAATGATTTGTACCTCTCACTTTTTCCTACTTTCTTGACTATAATTTCATTATTGTTTGCATCTTTCAAGTCATGTATCTGGTTTGGATTTTTTAAAAATACTTCTCTAATGTATTTATAGTAAATGTTGCTTGGGCTGCAGAAACCAGGAAATGGAGCTTTGTCATGTTTGTAAAAAGAAGAGATGAAGCCAAATGAAAGTTGCAAGATCTGTTACTTTATTACATCCGTAATTTTCCCGACTGAGTGTAACACTTCCAACTTTTCCCTCCCTGGTTCTCACTGAAGTGACACACTGCAGGTGCCATAGTTTAGATTTAACAATGAAAAAAAAAGTCCATTTCTTTTCTAGTTCAGCAGCAAAGACATCACAAAAGATAGAGTTATCATGAGCTAATTACAGTCCTTGAAAATTACCTTTGTGCTTAGCAAATATGCATTTTTTTTTCTGTGCTGGTGATGAAGAAGTTGGCAGTTTAAATAAAAAACACTATTTAAAGTAACAGTACAGTTATATAACCTTTTCACATAAATCACACAATAACTCTTTGTGCTTTGTAAAAAAAAAGAAAGAAAAAAAAGAACAGCAGCACTTGTTAAGATTTATTTATATAATAATCTACGCAAAGGGTTTTTTTCCTCTTATAAAAGAGAGATGTTCTCTTTTTTTAACCTCTGGAAGTTGCAGACTAGAGGAAGGAACAGTCTCTACTCACTGCTTTGAGCAACACCCTCCTCAACTTCTCAAGACCCTCATTCCTGTAATATTTGGCTTTATTTCTAAACACAAAGCTAGAAAACTTGGGGAAATACATTCTGTTTACTACTAAAGTCAATAAAACAAATAGAATCAAATTCCCATCTAGTACAAAGATTCCTTTGATCCATAATCATGATCTAAAGATCATATTTGCACCTTAATAGCAGTCTGTCCTTTGAAGAGTATTTCATTAGTGCTGCTTCATTAGAAAGGATTTCACTAGTGATAGTTTCATGGTGATGAAATCAATGAGACCATGGAGGAAGTTGTCTAGTTTCTCCGCTGATTCTCCCCAGAATTCTTTCACCAGGTCCCTGTTCCCCCACTAACTTTCTTGTCCACTACTCTTTCCTTAAATTTCTTCACCAATTTAAACTTAGAAACAGAAGTCTTTCCTTATTTATAACATTGCCCCTTCCATTTAAAAATATCCTCTATACCAAAGGTCTTCTCACCAAATTGATCTTATCACTGACTGGTTCGCCTGGGAGGGTCTCACAACTTAAGAGACAAGGACTTATGCAAATTGCTAAATACTAAGTGTGGCTCAAACTGACCCACCTATCTTCCTCCTAGAGGATCACTCCAGGAAGTGTGATCCTTTCCTGGAGATAAACCTAGTAGAAGCATTTCATTGGTCAAATATATCTGTTCTGATCCTTGCTAAACAGTGGGGGTTCTGAAGACAGGAAAACCCACAAGGGCTTTCTTGTGTGTCCTTATCTTTTATTGAGATGCTGACCCAACTTTTAAACGTTATCTCCATGGAAAATTCTGGGCTGTTCTCCAAACCAACCAGTAGGAGGTGGCTCTTTTAATCAGTGGCTGTGCTCTGTCTTCATATAAACAGGTTAAGCCAGCTGCCAGGGCCTCTGTGACCAATTCCAGTTTACATTACCCTTGCCTGGAAAGATGGGCCAACCAAAGCAGCGTTATGAAAGCAGAGAACTCCACCTATCCCAGGTTGTGGCAAAAAAAATTTGGCTGCTGTGTATGGAGACCAGAGTCATCAGTAATTTTACTCTTCCTCAAAAAAAAAAAAAAAAAAAAGAGGAGGAAGACGAAGATGGAGGAGGAAAAGGAGGAGGAGGAAGAAAAGGAGGAGGAAAGGAAGAAGAAGATGAGGAGGTGGAGGAGGAACAAAATAAGGAAGAGGAAGAAGGTATGGCATATGTCCATTTCCAGAATGGGTAAGATTTTACTAACCTGCCAATTGGAGCTAACGTGTCAAAAAGGAAAGAAGAAATTTGTTCACTCCAATGGATATAGTTATTCAGCTATCTATTTCCTAGCACAGTGGAAAAATAAATGGAATACTCTTTGGTTATATGTGGAATGAAATGATCATTGTGGTGTAATTTTCATTAACTAGAGAGACATCCTCCCATTCATTAATGTACAAAGGCCCATCAGGCCCAAAATGGATCTAAGAGTGTCAGTTTGAATAACCCACAGGCATGACTAATACTGAAACGACACTGCTGACAAAATCTGTTACTGTCCTCAGACAACCATTCCTCTCCTTTGATCCTGGTAATGTTCCTTAAAATGAGGCTGCCCCAAAGTAGTAGCAAACTATGCAGAATACAAACTAAATTAATGAAACATGAAAACAGGCTTTTGAGCTACATTTATAAATATTGGCCAAAAATAATGAAGGCAGAAAAGGTAGAAACATCATGCCTGTTTTCCCCCCAAAATTTGAAACTTGCTTATGGCTTAGTCATAACAGCAGGATTATTAAAAGACATGAAGGAAACAAACAAAAAACCTTCCAATGCAACATGTTCTTGTTATAGATCAGTGAAGAATATTCCTTTTGACATCAATCATTATAATGGTAGTAATTAGTTATTCTGGTCCTTCTTTCTGAAATAAATGCTTTTCCAGAGAAAATATTGTAACATGATATTTCACTGATTTAAAATCATAGAATTAAGGTCACTGGCTTATAGGTCAAGCCATATTTGAATGGCTCAGAATAATTTTTTTCCTCTATTGCTACCAAAATTGAATGCTAAGTGGGTAAGGCCTTTGTAGTGATCTCATTTTCAAGCATATGCAATAGATACTACAATTTCAGTAGGATTCTTCTATTTTTTAAAAATTTTGACAGCATAACACTACACCCATGGGAGCTGAGCCTTTCAGGTGTTAAAGAGGATTTATTAAAAGAAAATGATGGTAATAGGATTTAATGTAATTGAAAGTCAAGGTACAGTAGCCATCCCCTGGATGACAGAAAGCATCAAAACTTGCAGTACAGGTGGATCACCTTTTGCTAAATAAACAACAAAAGTGAAGAGGAAGAAAATATTCTATGCACAACAGGATCTACAAGGTTGGCCAACCTGATAAGCTTGTCACATGACAGTGGGTACCAAGCCCACAGGTGCCAGAGGGCCAAGAATAGCTGCTACTTCCTTGCCCCACAAGAAAGTTTTGAAAACAAATTATATAATAACCTGAATTCATGACCAGAACTTTCCAGAGAATAATCCTCAGCCTTCTCAGGCTCTGGCGAATAAAGGCCCATCCCTCAGCCATCACTCTGGCCCTTCCAGTCCAACAGTCACTCTAAGTCTTTCATACCTTTGCAAAATGAATTACTGTGGTAGCCTTGAACATGTGAACATGCACATATGCACACAGATGCACACACACACACACACACACACACACACACACACAGGGGCATGCACACCAGCAAAGAACTGCCTGCCTCTCCTCCAAATATTTCACCGCTTTCATGAAAATGTCATCCTCTTTCCAAGCACAGTAAACTTCTCAAACATTATAATGCTATTCAGTGGTGATAGGTCCATGACAAATGCAGTCACCATGAATATGTCAGGCACGATAAAGTTAATATAATCCCCCAAGATTACAACTTTGTGATGGCCAGCAGAAGAGAGAAGATAGCTGAATGCTCTCCTTTCTATCATTATAGGGCATTTTCTTTCCACTTGATTTTGTCTTCTGTTCTTCTAGGGGGCTACTAGTTCCTCTTGGTCATAAATATTAGTAGAGGCTGCGTTTTGCTTGGTATTTCATTATGATGGTTCTGTGGATGAACTTGAAATCTAAAGCCATATTCACCTTAGACACACAGCTGGAGAACATTCTTTATCATTAATTCCACTTCTTTATTGCTACAACATCTCATAACAGTCTTTTGGGAGAGAGAAATCAGTGCCAGCAAGACCAGAATGTACTGTTGCTTTACTAGCTTCAACATTATTTAGGTAGAGACTGCCTTTCCCAAGCATGAAAGTAATTTATGAAATGATCTGTAATGTCAAATGGAATGCGTAGACTTGTGAGTCAGGTTTTTCGAGCTGTTTCTCCTCCATACCAAGTTCATTTCTACTTGCACGCCAATATCTTTTAGAAGGTTAAGTAACACCATGTAGTTTTTTGAAATATAAAGTTATTTTTCTTTCTAAGGTTTACTGTCACCAAATTGTGAACAGGTATTTCAAAAGATTCATGTCACACTTAAGAAATGTTTTCTTTTCCTTTTACCTTTAGTTGTATGATAGTTTACTAAATATTCCTTTATAAAAGGCAATAGTTAAAAGAATCTAAATAGAAGTCAATGTAAACATAATCAGTCAGCTAGCACTGAAAGGCTAATATACATATCTGCATACCTACAATTATATATATAGCTATGTATATATGGCTATATTTTGCATAGTGAATGCATTTTTATATTTAAATCAGCATATGTTTTCAGGGATTTTGAAGTTAATATTTTACTCCAAATCATGATGTCATTCTGAAAACATTATATTCAAAGAAACAATAAAATCATTCTACCTGATATACTTGTGCTCTCAGACCAATGACAGGATATTACATTAAAGCCAAGTTGTTATTTCTATGAATCATGTAATCATCTAGCTGCATATTTTGACAAAAATCTCTCCTATACCATTTTACTCTGCAAGGTTAATGTGAACTGCACAGTAACTCAATGAGTTTAAATAGGAAAGTATGCCATGGTATGAACTGATTTGAAAATTCAAATATTCATTGTACTTTCTCCAAAGGCTTTTTTGTTTGTCCAATCTCCTCCCATCAGAATACCTTTCCTTTATTTCAAATCTGTTTTCCCAAGCAGGATCCTCTACATTAAACACAAATGTGACTTTGACTTCAGGGTCCATACTTAAGTTCTGTCATAAACCACCTGTTTTTTTGATTCCTGCTCTACCTATGCTTTTTCAAGATTCATGAGCATCAGCCCCAGTTAATTCTGCTTCATTCATTTGCACATTGTCACTGCTAACAATGATTACCTGCCAACTCTTCCATTATGGGCAACCTACCAATCAACAACTGTCAAATATTCCATCCCTTCCTTTTCCCCTCCAGGAAAACTTCCTCTTCTTAGAAAACCAAAATCAACTTGAGTTTGTTGATTATTTTCATTTTAGAATGATCACTACAATACTTGGAATTGCAATTTGTGTGTTCGCCTTCAAAGTTTAAATGAACATGCTAAGGATGCTGAATTTGGGAAAACCTACTTTAACAAATATTCAAGACATGCTCCTTTCTGTCAAAAATAGAACTGCTTGGGGCCAGAGATTTAGCTAAGTGGTTCCAGAGCCTGCCTCACAAGCGAAAGGTCCCTAGTTCCAGCTCACACCCACCCACAATCAGTACCATGTAACACAAATTCTGGGTTTGGTGGCTGTCATCCCAGCACTCAGGAGACAGAGGCAGGAGGACTGCTGAGTTCGAGGCTTGCCTGAGCTATATGGTGATCTCAGGGCCAGCCTGAACTACAAAGCGAGACCCTGTCTCAAAAAAAAAAAAAAAAAAAAGTAGAACTGCTCTCCTCTCTACCACACTGCTTGTTTAGGCATAATCACATGACCAGTATTAGCCAATGAAATTTGATGCAGAGACAACTGCAATCTACTGTAGCTCTACTTATATTGGGAGCATGAGACTAGAAGGAGTTGGGTCCCTCAGTGATTGTGATGAGCAAAGAAAGCTCCCCACCAACCTCATTTACTAACACAAATCAATCTTTAGGCTTGTCTGTCATTGCTACATAGGCTGTGTCCTCCCAGAGAGAGAGATGTGGCCCTCTGTTTGGTCCCACTGTGGTATGCATCATCATACAAACACTGCTATTGTATTGCAAAAATTATCAAATGTGCTATCACTCATTTTCATCTGTTTTTTTATATTATTGCTATTGCTTTCTATAGTCCTTCCTGTGTGTTAAATGAGAGACCCAAGACCCAAAGAAGGAAAACGACTTCATCAGTGTTTTCCTAACAACCATTTCTAATGGCAGAATTAGATCAAATCTGATGTCCAGCTGGTGCTCTCTGCTCTGAACCAGAAATTACAAAGAAATCCAGGCTCCAATTCCAGCTGGAGAGAAAATCACAGAGCATAAACTATTAAAGCTGGAAGAAGTTCAGAGCTCACCTAATTGAGGCACCTTACTTCAGAGCAAGACTCAGAGCCCAAACACGTTTAAATAACTGAGAGCATTCAGGGCTACGGTGGACAAAATCCCTTATGTCATCACAGTTTTGACAATATCTGGACCCTGAATGACAGGAAACTTCTTAAGGATACTGAGAATACATAAGCATGTTCTTAGACATCAGGCTAAGAAACTTAATCTTTGCACCCAGCACAGTGCCTAAAACAGAATAGTTGTGAGTAGGAATTTGTGGAATAGATTCTTGTCCTCGTAGAATATGGTTTTGCCCTTCTTCTGGGAAAACCTGCTGAAGTTAGTTACTCACTTAGTTGACTAGATAATGCAGGTAATGAGCTTGTACTTCATCAAACTGATCGATTTCTTTAAAGATTATCATAAGATACTACAAAAGAAAAAATAACTTCCCACCCTATTTCTAACAAGCTAAAGTTCACTATCTTTGAAGAATACAAAAACCATCCCATCCAACATGCACACTCTTCAATTCTCAAACCTGCTATCTCCATTAACTCTAATTTTTCTTTTTTAGTATAACAGATGTAGTTCCTCTCTTTTCCCCCTTTATTAAGTTTATTGGTACATTTTAGGTATACACTATGATTACATTCATCACTGAGAATTTGTACATGCTGTGTATCTTGATTCTCATTTTTTCCCATTCATCTCCACTAACGCTAAATGTTATTTCATTATCCACAAGGCATATTCTCATTTTCCAGTACCTAATGACTATCCAAGATGAAACTACCTGGCCCAAGTGGAGGAATTAGGTGTAATGTTCCAGATACTATATATACACAGGTTTGATCAATAGTTCTATGTCTCCAGCTACTGAAAAAGAAACAGAGATGACAAGTAATTTCTTAGTTCTCCCAATTAGAACATAGAAGGCTTTAAACGCAAATCTAGAACCACAGCAGAGTGAAAGAATCACCCTGATTAAAACTGGTTACCTTCCACTGCAAGATAGCCTCATTTTATGTCCCTTCATGTCAGCCCTTTGGGGAACCAACATATGACCATTAAACCTAATCCAAGAACAACATGTAATCATTAAGATTATCATGTGTATTTCCTTTTCATTCCTACACAGTGAAAAAGAGAACATAAAAGAGAATGATAATCTCTAATGTAAACCATCAGAGAGCAGAATGCAATCTCCTGACTGTACTCATGTAAGTTTTGTGAGGGCCAAGTTAAACTGCATGGTTACTCTAATGAGAATGCAAATTTGCAGTTCTTGCCCTCCTGAAGGGCTACTGTGGAAGAGGTTCTGGTTTCTGTGGTAAAGTACCTTAAAGTCCAATGTCCAAGGGGTAGGAGTTGTACTGGCACCTAAAATCTACAAAGGGTTAAGGCCTTTGATCCAGTTTGGCTGAGCAGATGAGAAGCTCAGATAAGTTCCTGAACTCAGTTTCCAAACTGCCACATAACTCACCTTGTACCCGTTCAGAGGAACTGTTCAGAGGAACAGTTGCAACACTCAAAAAATGGACAACTTCAGCCACAAGAAGGGCAGTGGTAGCAAGTACTCTCTGCTCACAATGTCTAACATCTTGCCTCCTATTAAGTTTTTCTTTCTGTTTCTCAATACAGATCTGAAGGGAGTGGAGGTGGGTGGAGGAGGAGTTAGAAGTTGCTAGTAGTCTGTCATTCTGAGAAACTCGATGTTCAAAACAGAACTATTCCAAACTGAACGTTTAGACCTTCAAAAAATAATCTACATTAAGAAGAAGTATCCCTTCTTCCTACTATAGAAGAGAATAAAAGGTAGTAATATTGCCTCCAAACCATACTTGCAGACCTGGTATTTCCACTTGTTCTACTGTTTAATCTCCACCACACTGAGGAAGCACTTCACAGCTGTACCCTCTTCTCAAGCAATATTATTTCCCTGGCACTTCCTCCTAATGGATTGCTTTCTGCACAACAAATTTGTCAAGACATCTTAACCCAGGTTGCCTTTCATGTGGGAAAATGGAGAGACCCTTCAGTAAGGACAATGGCTAGGAGCACATGGTTTTAGATTGAAATAAGCAAAGGAGAAAGAAATAGGAACAGATTTGGGAGTAGCCCATCAACAACCAACCACAGAGGCCTTGAGCTCGATAAATAAGGACAACAAAATAACAAAACAACAACAGCAACAGGATGCTACCCTTCCCCTGTGCTGGGATTTCTGATAATCTCAGTTGTACAATGCTACAGTCATATTCAACCTGCATGAAACCTATGAATAAGTAATATTTTTGAACCTGTTCACATGTCAGGAAACTGAGGTTTACAGACAATTTGTGTTTGCTTATTTTCAAACAGCTGATGAGAGGGAAGCAGGATAAATTTAAACATTAGTCTACCTGAATATTACCTAGATGCTCAGTACAGAAGAAAATTCATCTGACCTTCATTTGCAAGGACTAACTTACAGAGTGCATAAATCCTTCAGAACAATACAGGAAATATTAACTTGGTTTTGTTTTTAAGGGGGGAAATGTTTGTAGTCCTTATCAGATTTTCAGATGGGTTTTGTGGTCCAAACTAGGGTCTAGCAGATCCTCCCAGCTCCTCCTGAACTGTGTGACTTTGCTCTGGCAGTTAACATCTCTGGCTCTTTTGTACAGGTGTCTTGGGTCTCTTATATCTTCAAAATAAAGTGTTTCTATTCTCTGTATATCTTAAAGAATTCCAAAAAATGTAAAAAGTTTTCCTATTGCCCTGCTTGGCCACTTCCCACCCTACTCTGCACCCCTAACTTTGCACACCCACCTCTAGCATATCCCCTACTTTTATCTGTCCTAGGATCTAACAAAATTGTTCCAGTTTCCATGTGCACTCTTCAGAGCCTTCCAAACTCTGGGTATATGATGCATGGGGTATGAGTCAGGCTGGGGGAAAAGAGGGCCTCTTAAAGTTTATATGTAACTGTGAGAGCATTCAAGCATGTGCTGGCATGCCAGCATTATGTTAAAAAAAAAAAAAAGAAAAGAAAAGAAAGAAAAAGGGGAGAGCTGTTTTAGTAGTGTTTTCCTGCTAAAATGTATTCTGAGGCCATCTGAGACTTTGAATGTTACGGGTGTATTCAGAGAGCAGTAGGCCACTGTCACCCAGACCCTCTCCACCTTACATTTCTGCTGCGAAAAGGTTCTCCAGCTTCATTCCCCCCTGAATTGAACACTCCAGTTGAAATTCCTTACTTGGAAGGTCAGTCATTTTCTCATAGCCAAAAAGCCTGTTTGCTTTTGTCTTCCCACTTGCTTTCAAATGAAAATATCAAACCACAGACCATCTTGCTTCCCTGACTCAAAAATTAATTACATCATGTCCAGAAGTGAAGGTTGTTGAAAGTTATTAATGTATTTGTTGGGAACACTCTGCATTCCGAACGCTTTTACATGAACTCACAGATGCTTGCTCCCAGCCTGACCCTATCAGCAGTTCCGAATGGAGTGGGGCAAAAACCATGGTCACATACTGTCTGTCCACTTCAGTCTCTCACTGTGCTCATTCAAAAGCACACAGTTATGCACATTTTTATTATTGTAAAGTGTATGTATTTATTTCCCATTGTTTGTCAACATCTTCTAGAAGCTTGTAGAATAGAACTTCTTAACCTGCCAATTCTGACCATTTCTGTCTATCAACCACTATTTCTCCTGCCTTGTATTTCTAACAGAGCTTGAAATTAGCACTATGCTCCTACCTGTCATGTATGGCACACTTACCAGTGGTAGTGGGCCAAATGTATCAGCTGGACAACTAATAGAAGTCATATGCGGCCTGGGTGCCTGTCCTCACCACTCTGGGCAAGGGTCCAGCCCCAGGCTTGGCAGCCCCATGTTTTGCCAAGCTGCTCTCTGGAAAGACAAAATAAAGGCCCAATTGTCTGGGGCAGAGCTCTCTGCAGATGTGGAGGCAATAGTGATTGCAGAAGTAATTCAAGGTCACTTATATGTTATAAATCCTTTATATACATACATATGTATACATATATGCTACAGATCAGGGATTACTTTTCATTAAATTAAACCATTGGGATAGCTGAATTATCCCTCCATTTCAGGACGATAAAGAAAACACATAAGTACAAATCAGTGATTACAGATTATTCCCTTTGTTTTCTAAACTCCACCTAAACAAATGGACAAGCTTAAGAATAAGGCTTCCAGGAAGGGGTGGCAGGCTGAGTCTCCAGCAGAAAATAAGAGCCAAACTGTTGGAACACAGCATGATAGATCAAAAATTTCAAAACTTAATCTTGACCATGAATTGAGTGCTTTAGAAAGTTGTAATTCTCACGGTGATGAAGGGACACTAACTGTGGTGACAAGGGGGCAGACTGACTTTGGGGCAGAGGGGCCTACTTTGAGTACAGGCTCCACCTGTGCAGTAACTGCCAGTGAGTTATTTATCTAACTCCCACATGTGGTCTGGCTCTATTCACATCCCAGCACCTTGTACTGTGTGTCTCATTTACCTGTCTGTCTTGGTGGCCAGGTGTGATCTTCTTCAGATCTTCTCACACTCCATGTGTACATGTGGTTACCACTGCCCAACCCCTCCATGTCTCTTTCCCTCGTGCCACATTCTCCATATACATACAACCACTATTTTGCTGGATTACCCCTCTGAGAAAGGTAAGAATTGGGTCCATTTTTTGTACACTGCTGTTTTCTCACCACCAAATGTCATATCTGGAAGCAATTAATATTGAGGGAACAGTTGTTAAATAAATACGTCATCTAAATCTACATTTTCTGCAAAACAGATAATAATGATAGCTGCTTCAAGTGTTTTTGCAGGAATTAAATGAGATAGCACATGTAAAGTCCTCAGAATGATGCCTAGAATATAACAAACTTATAGATGATATTATATGAATATTTAGAATCATATATTTTAGCCTAGTGTCCTATCCTGATATTGAACTGTTATATGAATTCCTATATGTATGTGTATATGTTCCTGGAAATGAATTTCCATTGCTTTAGGACCTCCAAATTAGGATCACTACTCCACCTTCCAATGACACTAGAATTATTGCTACATAGACTGATACCATTAGACTGTGACAAATATTAGGCTATATAGAATAACAGAAGAGCCCCCTTTTATCTAAGAATTTAAAGAACACACATTCTAAGACTCAATCAGACTTGATTTGCCTTCATGTTCAGGAAATCACAGAACACTCAACCAGGAACCAGAGGACATCTTCTCTCTTCTGAATCCTTCCTCCTCCTTAATTCTATGATTGCTGTCAATTCATTTACCCTTATGAATTATTTTTCCCTGGATTAAATGGAGATGAAGCAAGGAGGAATAACTTTAATATATATTTAAATTTTTAATATATAATCCTAAAGCTAAAAAGATACAGGACTACATGAAAAAATTCAACTCTGAAAGTCAGAATGTCTCTTATTCAGATGATTCTTTGTCCTGATCTTTAAAATGTTTGAGTTATACTAGATGACATTTAAGATTTCTTATAACTGTTTACCATAATCCAAAGATGTAAAATATAAATACCCCCTGTTCTGGGGATTTATTTTCTATGTGACTCATCCCTCTTCTAATTTATACTCTTGCCCACATCAATGACACTATTATTACTGACTCATTTCCAACACCAAGGTAGAAACACTATCTTAGTCTATCCAGACTGATTTGACAAAATATCTTAGACTAGGTAATTCATAGACAGTATTAGTTTTGGAGAATGGGAAGTGCAAGATCAAGGTGCCAAAAGTTTCAGTGTCTGGTAAAACCTCTGTACTCCATAGATGACATCTTGTAATTGAATCCTTAGGTCATTGAAGGTGAACAAGGATAGGTGGTCAAGCAAAGAAACTAATCCCACATAGAGTAGGGTTAGCCATGACAGCAAAGAAACTTCATAAAAGTCCCTTTTTTTATACTGTCACATCATGTATTAGGTGTCACATAAAAGTTGGAGGATATCAAGTTTCAAGCCATACTAGAGATGGAAAAGAGGCGAGCTTTGCTCTTTAATGATTTTCATTCCACACATTGAGTATCATGGTATGCTTCTTGAAAATAAACTAAGGGTAGCAAGAGGAATGCAAGGTTTGGTGACGTCAATCCCAGCTTAAAATATCTTCCCCATTCAGCCCAATAGATCACTAAGGAGAGATGAATTTAAATCTAACTGCTCTCTGGAGTTGTAATTTCTGTTCCCTCTGCCTGTATCTATTATAAATCTGAGATTTCAATTTCTTTCACTGATGTGAAGATCCATCTAAGGAAATATAAGCTTGGGAAGAGAAGAGTCAAGTGGATGATGCTAAATTTCAATAACAAGATGCTTAGAAAAATTTCACACAGGAGTCAGATTTTAATAGCAGGTGATAGAGAACCTGACTGTTGGCTACTCAAGGAATTCAAGAAAGCAAATAAAATGAAATTACTATACAGTAGACAGGGTTTCTGGAAGTCCATCTCTATAGATAAGCCCAAGAAAGTTATCACGAGACAGAACACTTGAATTTACTCTGACCAGCTCAGCCTTTCAGATGGAATCCAGACTAACAAACCTATCCGCATCCAGATCAGTTTCTGCAGGTTGACTCGCTCTCCCTTCATCTGGACCCTTCTTCAAAGCCTGTGTATCGGAGGGCACACAAATAAGTCTATTATCCTTCACATAATGACAGCTCCCCAGCCAAGAAAGTAATTTTCCGCACTCTCCTCTGATTGGATTCCTGTGCGTTTTTGCTGACAGCCCATTTCCTCGGGGAAGAAGATTCTGCTCTGATACATAGTTGGGCCTGAAATGCAATGAAACCATATTGCCTGTAATCACACAGTCTCACTGACCTGGTTTCTATAAATAGATAGATTCATCAAGGAAAAACACAAGATTAAAATCTAAAAGCCATCTCAGGAAATTATTCATTTCAGATATTTGCCTCAGGTCAAATTAAACTTTCAACCACCCCTAAAATCCATATCTGTCTGTATATTTTAAATGCAGCTTGAGATTAAATAAGCTTCCTGGATAACTTCTAATATATTATCAATTTTTCTGTCATACATATTATTTCTTATGACTGTGGTAAAATAGATGAGAACTGGATAAATCTTCCAGACTGTAGTGGATGTCATTTTACAAATGGCAACACTGAGGACAGGAAAAAAATAGATGACTTTCCTGAGGTAACATATATTCATTTATTCTTCCATTTATTCATTCTTGCAACATTCACTCAAAAAATATTTATTGAATGCTGACTCTATCTAGTCTCAGTTGTAGATACAGCGATACAGCAGAATATTAGTTTTCTAGGAATGCCGTAACAAAGTGGCACCCACTGGGTGGCTTAGACAACAGGAATTTATTATTTTACCTCTGGAGGCCAGAAATCTGAGATCGAAGTGACAGCAGGATTGACTTCACAAATAAGTCTGTGAGGAAAATCTGTCCCATATTTCTTTGCCTTATATTTCACTATCAGTCCCCAGTTTGCTCGTCTCCCTTTGAAGATTCAATAAATATTTTTTGAGCATCTACCACATTCCAAACAATTCTTGGAGATACATGAAAATCAAAATCAGAATCATTCTTGCTCTCTTGGAATGTATTTTTAAACTTTACAAAGTATATTGGATTGGGCCATGATAATTCATTCTAAGTTCACTTTTTTGGCTGGCTTCTAAGAGACAGAAAGACCATCCATCCAACCTCTGATGAAATCCTCCCCTTCGTGGGGCATTAAAGCTTTACCAGAAGGCTCATTCTCTGAGAACTCCTCAGTGGGAGCTGCCCTTTATAGCAACCCAAAATCTGATTTCCTGATATTTGTGCATATATATATGCATATATATATATGCATACATATGGAGAGAGAGAGATCTGTTTTTCCTAGGTAAATACAATAGAGACAAAATATTTATCTTTTATATTTTGGAAGAAAATTTAAATTTCTATGTATTTCATTATCATTTACTATTATATACAGCTAATGATCTCTGCAGCAGTTATCTGCTGCCAAGTACACTCTGTGTATCTGTTTAGTTCTTACTAACTGCTGGGCCCAAGGGATATGGCTCCCATGTATGCTTGGGATGGTGCTGTGTTCATGAGGAGTATGACTTACTGTGGTGTGGACCTGCTTCCACTGGTCTGGCCCATGATTGCATTAGCATTCATTGCCATGATGATGAAATTTTGGTTTATATTAAATATATAATAAATGTATTTTTTTCTTCAATGTTAGACTTTCATGATGATCATCTTCATATTTCATCTTACTGGTCTTGATCTTTCATTGCAGTCTTGATATTGTTTCGATTATCAAGCCAAAATCAACTGTAGCATTAAAAAAAAAACTGAAGTCCTTAGATTCTTCACTCTATGACTCTCACAGAGTCCTCTGATTTCCTGAATCTTGGTTCTACTCATTGTGAAAAAACAAAAAGAACAAAAAAGAAAGCCACAGAAGGCCTAAAGCCTAGTAAGAAGTCTTCTCCAGAAGTCTGTGAGACTGAAATGTTAGAATTTAGGTGCAAGAATTCCATAAATTGGGAAACAGTTTGTAAATGGTGATAGCAGCAAAATGATTGGTTTTCTTCTCCATTTTCCCAACCATGGAAATGATAAGCATGCTGTATACATCTTTGGCCAATTCATTGATTTGAGTGCCAAGCAGATTAGAACCAAAATATTAATGAACATTCTTTAGGTTTGTTTATAACCTGTTTTGACTTTATCTGAAGGTGTCGTGACCCAACCTGCATAGTTTACCTCAGCCACAAAGATCTTATGAGCCTGGCCATGTGTCAACATATTATGATGTAGTAGTTACTGTCAACAGCTTTGAGGCAGACAAGATTGGCTTCTCTTCCAGCTTGGCTATTTAACTAAATTACTTGATCTCACTGATCGTCTGTTTCGTATCTTTTCAAAGGTAGATAAACAAGTGCCTTTCTATTAGGATTGTTGTGGTGTAAACAAAATAGACAAATAGAATCCACTTGTTGAGCAGAACACAGTGTTTAACAATCAGTGATTGTACTTCTGATATTATGGTGAAAATTAAGTTTCTCTAGTCAATCCTCTAATCTTATAAAATAGCATTAGTTCAGAAATAAGGGAACTATTTAGGCTACCCTAACTTAACTCTTAACTTACTTAAATCCTTGTGAACCTATCTCCACACCTCATAACTACCACATTTCTTCATTAATACTCACAAACCCTTAGTTTAAAAATCTATTCTTGACTTTTTCTGTTGCCATCTGAGAATAGTTGGCCTGATTGTCAATTAGTGACTCTCTTCCTTTTTGAAAACTAGATCAACACTTCTATTATTCGCTCATTTCTTTTGGTCACTGAAATTAATCTCTGAGGTTAATCCTCTGTTCATATTCACTCTTTCAAAGAGACTATTCTGAACATCTACTATTTGCCTGAAGCTCCAGTTGCGGGCATAACTGGCACCCAGTGCTGGCAGCTAGAATTCATTTACACAAGCCAGGCTTTGTCTAATTCTAAAGAGTTGCAGTCAGCTCCCTCTTTGCATTGTGTGTGTGTGTGGACAAGTCACTTAACGCTGAGTCACAATTTCCTCCCCAGCAAAGGAGGATAATAATAACTACAATGACTACCTCGCAGGGTGGAAATATATGAAGCAAAGTGTTAAAAAAAAAAGTTTCTCCCAAAACAAAACATGCACACACACAAACTTTTGAACTATTATTTGTTCTTATCATTTCAGCCTGCAGACCACTTTCCTTGCTACAGACCTTGAAAGCAAAATATGAATTTAATAGCTCTGTTATCTGTTATCATTTACACCATCTGCCCCCGGCAGCTTGGCGATCACTTCCTTGTTTTTCTAGTTTCAAAGACAAATTAAAGTATCTTTCTGTAGTCTTTTAACATTTTTAACAAACCCAGACTTCATTATTTATTTGTTATTTGTGCCCATATGACATTTTATATTAAGATACAAGTACAATGAGATCCTGCATAACCAGAAAAAGATGAAGAATTCAAGAATGAAAAGATGGTTGGGAAAGGAAACCTAAACTGAATATAATCTGTGCAGCTGAGCATATATTTAGCTTCACTTTTGGGAAACAGAGCTAAAAAGATTGTTGAGGGGGTAGAGTAGGAGGAGTTATACTGCAATCTCCAGTTAATAAGAAGAGATGGATAGCTGATTTCCAGGGAACTCCATTAGATCATACAAAGAGTTCAAAAAGAAAGATACCAGACAATTTAATGGAAGTGTCTTCAGCAGCAGTTTTATAAGGGAGTTACTATGTTGTCTAAGTAATCACTTTTAACACACAATGTTTAATAAAAGAGTAGTTTCAAACTATAATTTTGTGCATATACTTCCAGGGAAGGGAAGGTACTATTGTACATGTATAAATATTTTTAGTAATATAACTGGTAAGTGGTTAAAATTTTAAAATCTGAAGAGGTAAATGATTATCATACCTGGTAGGGTATGTGTTTTCTCTGTTTCAGCCACACCTCAACAAACATCCATGCTCCTCATGTATACAAGTACAGAATATATGGACAGCCAAGAATGACTTTCTGCATTGCTGATAAGATGAAGACTTCTGTGCTGTGGATAACTGATATGGAGGTGACAGTATCTATTTCAAAAACTAAGGTCTTCTTACCTAGAAGAAAGTCCTGTCCATTATCTTGAGAGAGCCATGCTATAAATCAAAATTTCCCTCAGAAGAAAGATTTGAACATAGTGAAACTTTAAACAACAACTTCAAACTCCACAGAGCAGAGGTTGGTGAACTGAACTTTATGGGCCAACCTCACTACTTATTTTTGTAAAATATAACTTTATTGGAATGCAGCTGTATTCATTAGGTTATGAATTGTGCTTTCACAAACATTACATTGCAAAGGCAGAGCTGAACAGTTGTAATAGACAACATTGAGCCTCTAGTACCCAAAATGTTTACTATCTGACCTCTTAGAGAAAAAGTTTGTCAACTCCTGCCAGGGAGAAGACGTGAGAGTCATTCAAGTCCAAAGGGATTTGAGGATCAGAGTTACTTCCTCATTCATTTTTATCTGAAGAAATATAATACATCCCTTGTTGGGCTTTCTTTTTTAAACTTCCCAACATTATTAAGGGCTCCTGACAATGAGTTAACTACAAAGTTCACACTTGAAAAGTTAAGTGAATTTGTATTCAGTTGATGATTTCAGTTGTGTAAAAACAGAGATCTGGGGGCCAGGAGATTTAGCTCAGTGGTTCCGGTACCTGCCTCACAAGCACAAGGTCCTGAGTTCAGTCCACGGTAATCACATACAATGCTGGGCATGGTGATTCATGCCCACCAGCAATCAGTACCACATACCACAGTGACAGGTGTGGTGACTCACACCACTCAGAAGGCAGAGACAGGAGGATTGCTGAGTTCGAGGCTTGCCTGGGCTACAGAGTGAGCTCAGGGCCAGCATGAACTACAAAGAGACCCTGTCTCAAAAAGAAGAAAACAAAAAAAAAAAACAGAGACCTGTTCTCTGACCTCTCTTTTCTTTTTAATTTGAACCTGAATAACTTAATGACACTTCTGTAAACCAGATGTATTGTTCTCTGATCTAAAGAATGGGAAAATAGAATTCTCTTGTAAGTAGACACTGAGTTATCTGCTATTGCCCCGTCAAACTCACCATGATTTGTGTCAAAAAGAACAAAAGATAAATGGTTCTCAGACTACATTCATCCTTTTGAGTAGACACAGTCTTTTGCTTACCTGTTCTACAGTTAATCATCCTGTGCAATTAATCATCAGTTCTGCAAACACAAATTGTGTGCCTGGTAGATTAAGTAAGACATAAGAAAATTATGGTTCTCAAAAACAAAAATTTCACTAATATTTTTACCAAACTAAAAAAATTTATCCTTGAAAGACTTTTGTCATATTCATTGTCAAGATTCCCATATCAAGATCATCTCCTATACTCAGTGCTCCAAGCAGACACAAATTGCTTCAAAAGCAGATATTGCTGGGGACCTTGACATATAGTCCTTTTTGTGTGAACAGACAGAAAGCACAGAGACACTTCTAAGCAGCCCAGAACTCACAGATCACAATGATCTAACCCACTCCTGGCTTTATTTATCTGAGTCTCATTTTCCTGTTGTCCTACTTTCCTCACCCACTTATTTTTTACTTTATTTTATCTTTTGTGGTATTAATAAGTAATCCACCTTAAATCCTTTCTGGAACAAGGCAGGGTATAAGTAAACAAGTTAAAATGAACTGTCTGTTGAATAGAGTTATTTACTATTGTCCATTTGAATGCTGAAAAAAAAAAAAGTATCTGCCAAAAACAACTATTTTGTTTTGGCATCACAGCTTCTGGGATTTTCTTTCAAACAGAATTGCTCAACAGGTTCACTGGCTTCTCATTGCTCCTGCAAGTGCATGATTTTATGACCGTGCAGACAGAGGGGATGTTCATATTGGAGTCTGCTCTGGGGCAAAGGTGACAGTGCCACTGTGACTGTCTCTCATTGCAGTTACATTTAATGATGTCACCAATATACCATACAGTGCTCCTGCTGCTTACAGCATGGAGATTACTTCAGCACTCCTGGAGAGAAAAGTCCTGGTGTTTACTTTTGAGTAGTGCTCTACAATTGTGAAGAAAGTTTACCCATATGGCAACTTGCTAAGTCCCCACAGTCACTATGTTAATTTGGTTTATGATCCTTAGTTTACAGTTGAGGGAGCTGAGACTCAGAGAAGACAAAAATGTGTAGAGGAACCAGGATTCAAATTTAGGCTTTGAGACCAATACCACACACCCATTGGTTCTCTATGTTATCCTAACCCCCCAATCATGTGATGCAAGAATTATAAAGTCTATGTGGCGGGTCATACTCCAAGGTTTAGAAATCATACCTAAAGTCAAGCACCAGATTTGTTTTTCCTAGCACTTACTTTACATCACTGTATTTATTTCCTGAGATTACCATAAAGGTGAAAACTTAAAACAATAGAACTTTATTCTGTCACTGTTCTAGAGGCCAGAAGTCTGAAAAAAAGATGCAAGCAGGACCATGCTCCCTCTGATAGGTCTACTGGAAAACCCACTCTTTGCCTGTTCCTCTTTCTAGGCAGTTCTAGACATTTCTTGATTTGTATTAGATCACTTCTATCTGGTCTTCTATAGCCACACTGTGCCTTACGTCCTCTATATGACATCCTCTCAGTGAGTCTTACAATAATGTGTTCAAAGTCCTTTAGCATCCACTTAGGATAAGCTTCTCTTCAAAACCTATAACTTACTTACATATTTTTGTCACAAACAGTAATATTACCAGGTTCCACAGACTGGAATATAGACATGTCTTTTTGGAAGCCACAATTCTATCCTCTAAAACCAATGACCCTGGGTGAGGCTCTGCCTTTCCTAAACTAGAATAACATCACATAAGGGCAAACACTAAATAAAATCTCAACAAAAGTGGCTAATATATGATGGCTGCTCAATACAAGGGCTTCACACTGTCATCGTCAAGAGTGCTTCACATATAATCACACTACTTCTGAGATGGTTTGCCTCATTGGGTCCCATGGAATAATTCTCAAATACAGGCTCAAAAATCTGCCCCCCCCCCCAATTTTCTCTTCGGATTTTTTTTTTCCTGCTAAGTTGGCATCCATTTTCAGGAAAAATAACAACAAACTTTTCAAATTCTATTTTGTCATGGACTAGGATAGTACTTCTCAAAGTTACTGATATGAGGAATTAGTTTTAATTTCACAAGATAAAACTAAAATGTTGTAGTAATAGAAAGCTCACCATGAACACATCCAACAGTTAATTTATGTCTTGTTGCAGACCAGTAACAATTTGGGTAAACTCATTTTCAGAAACAGTGACCAAAGACAGCTACATGCTCTTCTCAATAGTTTAAACTCCCAAGATTCTTTACACTCTCACATCATTACCCCCTTACAATTTCCTTATTGACATTTACCTTTCTTGCTCTCCTTTTTTACAAAGAATAAATAAGTCAACATAAAACATAAGCATCTACCAAATACTATAATTGTAGCAAAGTTAGCTAAAAGGCAGTCATTTCTCCCAGCTGTAAAAGATTACTTCGTTGTAAGATTTAACACCAGAAATACAATAATCATATCATGGCTCATGCTGAGTGGTCTGAAATACATAGTCATAGCAGTAAAATTAATTTCTCATTTACTCTATTTCCATCTAGATGTACATTTTAGTAATATATGGCACTATTCTATTTTTCCTTCTACTGGTAAAATTGAGAGTATGTCTTTCACTCAGTATTCTTAGACTGAATTTTATCCCATTAAGCCTTAGTGCTTTCCATAAATTATTTACTTTTTGCTTTAAAACTTTCATTTCATTTTGTCACTGCCCATGGTGTTGCTACCTATAGTTTCCTAAGGTCATAAGTATTATTCTTAGTAAATCTGTCCTTTGCTGTTTGTTGAATAATGAAAGAATGGTACTCTACAAATTCTTTCACTGTCATGCCTCTTGTTTCTCCTACCTACTTGCCAGTTAGTCTTGATTTTTCCCTCTCCCCTTTGTATTTTATCCTGTTCTCCACTTTGATCCAGTGCCCGCTTCCATTTTCAGGAGTACATCTTCCTGACACTCTTAACATGACCCAGGAGATAGATTCTTTTCCACTGATGCCTTTACATAAGCAGCTATTATCCTCTTTTTTCCTTTTGCATCCATAGTCATGACCACATGCTTGAAGAGTCCTCTTACCCTCCCAAGAGTTCCACTTCCCTTCCTCATTCTAGATATGCCTCTCAGATTCTTTACAATGGTGGCATTCATTCCCATGTGTACTGGAGTAGGAGAGACTGAAGAGTTCTATGAATCTTATTAGGTTCTCTATCATATCTCAAGGCAAATGATCTCCTAGCGCTAAAAAGTGATAACCATGCCAGTTTTCCTCACAGGCCAGTTCTTACAGGGTACCCTGCACACAGCCAAAGCATTAAGAAGTGTGTGTTGGGGCCGGAGGGTTAGCTCAGTGGTTCCGGCGCCTGCCTCGCAAGCGCAAGGTCCTGAGTTCAATCCCCGGTAACCACATACAATGCTGGGCGTGGAGATTCACGCCCACCAGCCATCAATACGACATACCACAGTGCTGGGCGTGGTGGCTCATGCCTGTAATTTTGGGAGGCAGAGACAGGAGGATTACTGAGTTCGAGGCTTGCCTGGACTAAATAGTAAGCTCAGAGCCAGCCTGAACTACAAAGCAAGAACCTGTCTCCAAAAAAAAAAAAGAAGTGTGTGTTTTCCTTTGGTTGGGAAAACACAGTGCCATCATCTGAGTGCTCAGCATCTCCTGGGGGCTGGGTAAATATTTCTTCAAGAACAAGGTTGGAGTCACCCTCCAGAACCTCATGAAAACTCCACCCAACCTAATTTCCTCTTCTTTATCCACAGCTGTGTCAAAGCCACCCAGTTACCATCAGTGACAGCTATGGAGTCACTTTACAGTTCCAGGATACCTTTTTATCCGTGCCATAGCTCTGCATATTAACCTCAAAAAAAGAAAGTCCTCCCCTCCCACTCTCCATCTTATGATTCATTTCCTCCCAAGGTAGGCTCTCCCAGGGCAGACTGCGGAGCACAATATGATTCGCCCACCTCCTCCCTTCCCTTTTATACCCCAGAATAAGCACACAGGTCCTTCCATTTTTAAGATAATGTGGAGAATCAAACAGAGATAATGACAGCAATCCGGAAAAAGTTATCCAAAAATGAAGTAATCTAAGTGTTGCCCTACTTATTTCCTTTGGCATTTAATTATGGGCTCCCTTTTTATCTAATGTGCTCAAGAACCAGAGTGAGCTCTTATTAATTTTCGAAGTCTTCTACAACTTTTGTTTATAATGTGACCCCATAGAAGGCCTGCAGGTTGACTAGCCTGGCATTCCAGTGGAGGCCATTTGAGGACACAGGTCAGAACCATCTAAAGGTCCCTTTAAACACTTCAGGCTCTTCTCTACATTTGCAGGTGTGGCCTTACTCTTGCTGAAACAATCTCAGTCTTCTGAGGCTCTAAGTCCTTTCTCTTGTTCTCTCCTGCCTCCTCAGAGGGGACAAGGCCTTATTTATTCCTTGAGGAGTCTCCCCTGACCACCTGTCCCTCTGTTGTCTGTCTGGGGAAATCTGCCCTGTGTAGCACATGCAGCTCACACACCAGTCGGGCAAAACAAATTCCACTGACAGCCAATGTAAAAACCCAATGCTGGGTTTTTACACACTTTTTCAGATACCAGTTGTGTGCATTTTCTCTGATCTTAGCCCTGGTGATTTTATAAACAGGCAGAACTAACACTTAATTCCCAGGATCAGAACAAAGTGAGAACATGGTTCCCTTGTTCAAAAAGCATTAGGAATTTCACAATAGCAACTGTATGGAATTAAGCTGAGTATAGGGCCCTCTGAGTCCAGCAGACTGGCTAACTAGCCACCTGTGCACTGCCAGAAATCTAACCTTGCTAGGAGTATGTCCTTCTGGAAGCTTGTTCTTAGTCTTCAGCCTGTTTTAATCTCTCTTGCTTCACATACCCTCTTTGGCTAACTTCACAATATTCACGTTTCAGATTCAGTGAATTCACAGTTAAGAAAAATTGACTTCTAACCATACGCAATAACATAGCTTTGTACAGGGCAAGTTATTGTTAGATCTCATGCTTGATGCTAGGGACAAAACAATGAACAAGACGGAGGTTCATAATCTAGTGAATGTAGTGACTACATTAGAGCAATAACTACAAAAGAGCATAGAAAGTAACATTCTAGAAATATGGAAGGAAAAAAGTGTAGAAAAGTGTAGGAAGCAAGAGCAAAAAAGGGAAGGAGAGGAAAGAAGGAGAAAGAATGATATATGGGCCTAATTTCCACCAGTGGAAAAAGATATTTCTTCACCACTTGCCCATCAGCCCACGAATGGGTGATTACCTATGTCCCATATATTAGAGGGTGCTAAGAAACTTCTCCTCTGCTGAATCTTCCCCTCACTTGCTTACCCTGATTCCTGAAATTCCACCATTAAAGTCATGGCTGCAAGTGGTGAAGGTGTGAATAAGATCCTACCCAAGTAATAACCTAACAGAGCAGATTGTAGTGAGAAAATAGGGGAGAGAGTGTAAAATCCAAACTATTCAAGGAAAAATAAATTTCCAAAGAGACAAAGGCTCTGAGGAAGAAGCATATATCCCAGAAAATGTCTTTATAATTTATAAGTATGTATGAGGCCAAGACAAGCGTTATCCCCTCATGAAATTGTTCTGATCTTGTCAGGAGAGGTTTTCTAACTTCCAAGGGCCTATGAAAAGACTTCAAACAGAGGATCATAGAAAAGATCAGGCTTATTTACTACTTACTAGAACAATTAAGGGTCTTGTTGATCTTACCCTAGCCTCAATATGCTGTTTGAAACTTTAGAGTGGCCTCCCCACACTTCGATTTCCCTTGGAAAACACAGTGAAAAGGAACACTGGTCATCCTCAAAACTCCTCAAGATATGGTTAGCAAGCAATAGACCTTCTCGCTTCTTGTTGGCAGGCCACTGCAAGAGATGGTACTCTCTTGGGCCGGAGATTTAGCTCGGTGGTTCCAGCGCCTGCCTCGCAAGCGCAGGGTCCTGAGTTCGATCCCGGTAACCACATAGAATGCTGGGCATGATGACTCGCCCACCAGCAATCAATACCACATACCACAGTGCCAGGCGTGGTGGCTCACACCTGTAATCCCAGCAGACACAGAGACAGGAGGATTGCTGAGTTTGCGGCAGCTTGCCTGGGCATAGTGAGCTCAGGGCCAGCCTGAACTACAAAGCGAGACCCTGTCTCAAAAAAAAAAAAAAAAAAAAGAGATGGTACTCTCTGTGAAATGCAATCATGGTGGACACCAAATAGCCTTTTCCCATCAGAGCAACCGGTTACAATGGAAGGGATGGATTTAGAGGCATGGGTCTTCCAAGAGCTGCTGCTTCTTGTATTTGTGACATTGATTTAGGTCATCTAAATCCTGAGTCTCTGTTTCTTCATATGTGAAATGAGGATAGGGACACTTTCCCTGAAGGGCCATGGGAACAGGCTATAGAGAGCCTGGCACATAGACAGCTTTCAAAATTGCAGTTCTTTTCCCTTATTAGCTCCAATTTGAATAAAGCATATAGCATTGTTAAGTTCTGCATTATTAAAACTGTTAATCTCACTACAGAAAAGAATAATGTTTTTAAAAATTATGTTATACAACCTAAATAGTCTAGCTAAATTCTTGTCCAAGAACTCATGCTCCCCACTGCACATGAGTTTCTGAAGTGGTTTCTGTACATGCAGGAGCTCTCTTCTGTGAAATTAAGTATGTGGTTTTGTTATTGTTAATATTTATGTGGGTCCCTCAACTCAATTATCCTATTCCTAGAATTACCAACAATGAATTTATAAGATTACTTCAATGACTTGTATAATACATTAGTTACATCAGAGAAAAATCCTCTGAACTTATGTATGAATACCCAAATAATACTTCATATATCAGAGATACACTAGTAAACTGTTCAGCCGTAAGACTGCAAAAGTTTTTTCCGAAATGGACTGATTTATCTATCCAGCTCCAAAAATAAAAGTTCTGTAGAGTCCTGGGTTCAACATCCACCACAGAAAAGAAAAAAAAATTAAGCTATAACATAAGCCACTTTCTCAAAACAAAAATAAATAGTGTGAACTAAAAGAAATAAAAAGACAACACAGGCTTCAAATTCCTGGGGTGGGAGTCTTCCATAGATCACAGATGGCTGACCATTCCTAGAGAAGCTGACAGGGCACTGAGCAGCTGAGGAAAGCACAAGAGGCAGCAGGCAGCTGTGAAGAAAAGGAAGAGGAAAAAGTGCTTGGGTGTATTTAATTTTATGAAAGAGTTTTCAAAATACTCAACCCTAAGTGAGGATCAATCAGATAACTACCTTTGAAAAGCTTTTCAAACCCTGGCTAGTATTAGAGTTTGGGCAAAAGGGTGTTTGTTTGGGGCCTTCAATGGGAAATAATAAATTCCTTGTGATTGATGGCACTTGTGTGCCGCTGGCCATTAAAAACATTTTCTGTTCTTGAGTCACAACAGAAGCTAGAGCTTGAATTTTATTGTTCAATTTGCTTTTTTCCTTTCCTGGGTGAGCCAATATTAGATTGAGAAGCTGAAGGTTTATAGAGTTAGCAGGACCCCAAGAGACTAAAAGCCAAGCCAAGCCAATGAGGATAATGCCAAAGATTATCTCTCCTTAGTAAAAATATAGGACTCAGAAAGAAAAAGAAAGAAGATTGATTATAAAGAATGACAGTCTGTAACTTAGACAAAATGTCTTGGCTAGGTTGGTGAGTCTCTCTTTTAAAAAAAAATAAACAAACTAAAAGTTTCCTGGTTAACAGTTGCTTAAACTCTTTCTCCATTTTTGGCACATTGTTGAGAGAGTAAACTGGCCGTCCCATAGGACTGTAAGAATAAGCTAAGCGAGTCTTCAGAGAGGGAGGGTGCAGCCACTCTGGCTGATAAGAGCAGAAGGTGGAGAGCTACGAGTGTGAGGAGTTACAAAGATTTCTGCTCGGTAAATAGTAGGTTTTGTGGGTGTTAATGGTGTTTTTCTGTGTCCTTAAAGAAATCCTCTAACTTGGGGTTTGGGCCTTACCTAAACTGCACAATATTTTTTTTCAAACACATTTTAGTTGCACTTTTGAAAACCATACTTGTCACTTCCCCTAGTCCTGGTAGTGACTGAAAATAGAGTACAACATAAGAAGTTGGGGGTAACCACTGATCGTACTTGAGCCTAATATGGTCACTAACAATCCTGCCTATGTTTTCCTTTAGCATTCATTTCCTCATCTGTAAAAAAGAGAGCACTTCTAGGTTCATAACAACAACAGATACGAAGTATGAGATTTACACTGAACAAGAGCTATTATTTTTCAAGAGTCTCAAAGATACAGAAAGTAAAATAGTTCTGCATTCTAGTCCCAGCTCTTTCCTATACTGTGATCCAACCATACAGGTGTTTCTGTTCCTCTAGGCCCAGAATGAATATGGGCTTTCTCCCACTGACTAGTTCTACTAAAACACTTGGGTAAGTTCCTCTCTGTTTTCCTGCATTCCAATTTCCTGTAAACCATAAAACTGACGTCAAAGAATAATAAGTTCTGAGTTTTCCTGCTGCAAACTTGATGAAGATGAATTAGACAGTGACAGTCAGGAAAAGATGGAAGGCTTTCCATGACAGAGGCCAAACTAATTCAAAATGAAAATCATCAATTTGACTGTGTTCACATGTTACTTAAAATCAATGAAGAAACAAAGTAAGGGACCTCGGAAGCTATTTAGCACCCCCTACTTTTACACTCAACTCTTACTTAGCAGCTCTGGAATATCTTGGCTCTGAAAATGCAGTCAATCATCATTAATAATGATATTTTTACAGCATTTTAAAAATTGGAATGTCAAAGCTACTTTAATAGACACCCTGTCACTACCTTGCCATTTGTGCACAAATTTTTGTTTTTTCTTTTTCTTTTCTAATTTTCTCCAGTTGAGGAATTTTTAACAGAAAAAAAATGAAGAAATTTTTTTGATTGAAAGAGTCATAAAGAAATAACACAGCATGCCCTATGCTAGAAATCCCTCACAATAAGAAAGGTAATCTAGTGAATGAGAAAAGGATTCAACTCTGTGGATCCTAGAATGTGAGTCTTTATTATGGAGTTAAAGACTAACGCCTACCATTTGCCTTTGGGTCTGAAGTAAGAGGTTACTGAGCTTGCTCAAAGATGGAGAAGATCATAAGGAAAGGCTGGGTGGATTGTTCTCCCTGATACACAAGGCTTGCAAGCCACTTCGCTCTGTGTGTTTTATCACAAACTTTAGAAATTACTGTCTCTTCAGTACCTTCCCAGAATGTTCAGAAATATTTCTGTGAAAATTAATTATATTTATAATGATGTGTTCATCTACTTGTAACTCTATCAATCTGTTGATTCTCTACACACACACACACACACACACACACACTTGAATAGTCCTTGCCTTGAAAAATGTAGGTGAAATGTCCCATTCCTGTTGAAACTTCCACAAAATCATTCAAGTTTTTGAGAAACCTTTCATAGACCAGCTTTGCAGTTAGAAAAGTTAGAAAAGTCTACATTTTTCAATGTTTGTTCAGTGGGCTTTTTTGTTGTTGTTAGTGTGTGTGTGTGTGTTTCCCTTTTATAAACTTCTTTATTCTGTGTCTCAGAAAAAAAAAACTGAAACAGGAATTTTTTCACCATTGGGGGCCTAGTACTGTTGGTGAAAAAGCAAGTTCGTGTCCTGATGCTGAGCTAAAAACGGAATGTCTTGGATGTATCAAGTTTCTCTGTCAACCAAACAAAAATAAAGAAATCTAGTTTACTGGAATAGTTGCAGTGCTCATTAAAATTGATGACTTCGAAGATACTGTGCCTCTCTTCCTCTAACCAGGGCCCTCAGCCAAGGATCTGCTGCACCGTTAAAGACGTTACGTTGTTGGGGTGCTGTAAAACAGACCACTGCTGGTGCCTTCACTCACTCTTGGGTTTCAGTGCAGTGGTGGAGGCCTGGGCGTCCAGAAGAGAATGAACAGTGATTTGGCCCCAGGATGTCCATGACAGGAGACCTAATATGTGTCCTGGTATTTGCTATCCAAAAACTCGTTCAAAAAAGAAAGAAAAGGAGCTAGATTAGCATGGGGCAGAGTTTGGTTTTTCTTAGAAATGTAAGACTCTGCAGAAGTGTGCCTTTATTTTTGGCACAAATTGCTATAGCAAATTACATAGCTTATCAGATGTGGTTTTTTTGGGCTCAGTAGAGAAACCACTGCAGGGACTTGTTGTCTTTGTTCTTTGTTCACAGTTGGGAATTTGGGATAAATCAATGTCCTGTTATAATTCAGGAACAGACTTGAATAATAAGCGTCAACAGTATCTGGGATCCAATTAAATTCATATTACTCCAACTTAACAAAGTAGACCTTGGTCCTAAAATGGATTTCCACTCTTCTCGAAGAGATGTGTGATACAAAGTTTGAGTCTCCATGTTACAGATTAGCAAATATAAACTTCAAGGGAAGGCAGAACAGATGGGCAGCCAAGCCTAGTGAATGAGAGAACATCTTCATCAATCTTTTCCCTTATGTATTGAGTATCATGGTTTATCTAGCTGTTCTCCAAAGCCTCACGGGTGCGGCTTTTGGAAAGTGACTTGATGATGGGTGTATAACACTCAGCAGTAGGTCAGGCTGCTGATAAATTAGGACTAAATGTGATAGTGAGAGGTGCAGCCTGATGGAGGAGGTGGTCACTGAGGCGCGGCCAGGCACGATCTGTCTTCCTCCCTCTTCCTTAAGAACCCTCTGCTTCCTGCTGCAGTGTTACAAGCTCTTTCTCTTCTGCGTGCCCTTTCGCCCTGCTGCCCTGTCTTGGAGCTAGCCAACTATGGACTGAGACCTGTACAAGCTATGAACCAAAATAAACCTTCCCTCCTTACACTGGTGTATGTCAGGTACTGTGTTCTCATGATGAAAAAGTAACCAAGACAATTTGTCATCTAAATGGATTTGCATAAGCCAGGATGCCATTTTTGATATAATGATATATATTTATTTCATCACTGAAATGGAGGAAGATAGATTTAAAACATAATTTTATAAACAGGAATTTTCTACCAGTTGGAAGAACCACAGAGTATTCATGTGTTCCATCAATTTATTCATTCATTTATGCAAAGGTAAAGCACTTTAGGGAATGCAAACAAAAATTTTTTTAAAAAGGCTCAAGGAGGCAAATTCATTAAGAGTAGAACACATGGAACCAGCTAAGCAAGTGTGTCTCACCGAGGGGTACTGTCACACCACGCCCAAGACCGCAGACGGGGAAGCACAGTCAAGAAAAGAGGGGGTGCTAAGAGGAGATGAATCTTAATTGGAAACTTTAACAAGACATAGATTTTCAAGGAGGTTTTGCCTTGAACCACTTTCCTCAAATGAAAACTTACTAGAAATCCAATGCAAAAAGTAATGAAAGCTCAGTCCATCTTCTGCTGCTCTCTACTCCCCTATACCTTGCAATTACCCCTCCTCTCTGAGTGTGACTGTTTGAAAGTCACTGCAACACAGGCCATTCCAGGGACATGAGGAAGCACACAGCACTCTGTACACAGAGAACAGCAAGTGCAAAGCTGAATACAGGGGCTGCTCTTAAGAGTTTCTGCACAGTGAAAGCATTTAAGCAAAGTAATCTGATTTGAGTTGACTCAGTGGGTACTGGGAACCATTGAAGATTGTTAAGATAAGGAGTGATGTGATAAAAATATAACACTTAGGGTTGGAGATTTAGCTCAGTGGTTCAGGCTTCTGCCCAGCAATCACAAGGTCCCTGGTTCAATCCCCAGTAATCACATACTACAATACTGGGTGTGGTGGCGCACGTCTATAATCCCAGCACTCGGAAGGCAAAGGCAGGAGAATTGCTGAGTTCGAGGCTTGCCTGGGCTACACAGTGAGCTCAAGGCCAGCCTGAACTACAAAGCGAGACCCTGTCTCAAAAAAATAAGTAAGTAAAATTTTAAAATAACACTTAAAAATATTAACATGGTAGCCCTGTGCTGATATTCCAGGGAACATAACTGGGATAAGTCAAGTGTCAGAAAGGAAAGTCAGCAACTCTAAAACCAAGGCTGCCACGTTGAGTGGATATGAGAATAAATGGAAACACAGGTTAGAAAGTCCTTTTAGACTGATCAGACTCAGTGAATAATAATTTGTTACACATAAGTAGCAACCACTATTTCTTGTTATGATCATTAGTTATTATGGATTTGTGTGGCTTGTTGACTGACACTTTGCTATCCCTAGGCTATAAAATCCCATGAGATCAGAGACTCTGCCTGTTTGATCACCACTGTATCACTAGACCTTAAAATATTAGTCGAATTAAGAAACTCAGTAAATCTTAGCTACAGAGAAGGAGTTCAGTATTTTTCTGGTTGTGGAAAATAGATCTAAGTACATAATTCCCTCTCTTACATAAGACAGGACTGGCTAGAAAGGCATTGAGGCACCCAGAGATGAGGGTAAACATTAGGCCATCAAAAGTAGCTGAAGCCATGAGAATTCACTTATTCACCCAAGCAAGTCTGAAGACAGAAGAACAGAATGAGCTGAGGATTTTCAGGCAGAAATCAAATGGAAAACCGGAACAGTCCAAACTAAAGAATGATTCTTTGAGGGTAAATTTGGAATGGCTTGCTGTACACCCACACTTGAAGACATTTATAAACTGTAACAGGAAGAAATCCTCTTTCAAAAAAGTTAAAACACTAGGAATTTGGAAATAGAAACAAAATGTACAATTAATCAGGAGCGTAGCCCTTTTTTGGGTCCCTTGCAGAACTCATCAGTATATTTGGAAACTGGTTAACCCCCCACCTAATACCACATGCCAATAGCACCCTGATAGAAACACCATGAAACAGAGCTTTTCTTTTTTCTTCCACAATGTTTCTCACTTTACTTTAGTTGCAACACATACACCATCTCTTTTCTAGAATTATATAATCACATGAACTTCCAAAATCTCACTTGCTGATCTGATTTCTGTACCCTCCCACCTAACTCTTCTTGTCTATTGCTTTATTGTCGCTACTACTGTAGTTGTTGCTTTGGTTTTCTGAGTTTTTGTTTTGTTCTTTTCTTGCATTGTTGGAAAGGAGGAAAAAAGAAAAGTGTTGAAAAACACAAAATATGATCCCTTTTTTTGTCAAAAAATGTATCTTACTTAGACCATCAGACAAATAGATCTTTCTTCATAAAATTATAGATCCATGCCGGGCGTGGTGGCTCACACCTGTCATCCCAGCACTCGGGAGGCAGAGACAGGAGGATTGCTGAGTTCGTGGCGGCTTGCCTGGGCACCATAGTGAGCTCAGGGCCAGCCTGAACTACAAAGTGAGACCCTGTCTCAAAAAAGCAAAAAAAAAAAAATTACAGATCCAAGGACATTACTATGACAAAGTTACAGTATGGATTTTCATTTGCACAGTATTTTTTCCTGTTTAGTTCTGTGACATATCATGTGTTTTATTTAGAAAATGAATATAGATTTTGAGTGCTAACGTGTTAAATACTAAAACTGATATATCAAATTTAAAGACTGAATTCCAAAGGTATTTTAAACTGAAGTCTAAGACTGATGACAAGACCTGAGGAAAGAAAACTTGGGTGGGATAATTGGTGCTGAGGGTGAAATCCAGGGCCTTATGATGAGTTCCTATTTTTTTAATAGGATTTTAGTAAGTCACTGAATTACCCAAAGTCAGTTCAAACTTGGAGCCCTCCTGCCTCAAGCTCTCAGAATGCTGAGATTATGGGCCTGTGCCACCACACTTGATGAAAAGAAAACAAGGAGCAAAACACTCTGCAACCGCCAAATTATTTCTTCAGGAAAAGCTACACAAATACTTCTTGATTTTATGCTTCAAATAGTGGCATGTGGTCCAAAGAAAACACCGAATTACCCAAACCTACGATCAGTCCAATGTCAATAGAGAGCCACAGTGATCCTCTGCTAAACCTGGGATTTAAACTTACATGACTGGGGTTCTGCTCTAAGGAATACTTCTTATCCAGGAAGCCTTTTTGGAGTTTGTTCATTTATGCATTCATACCAGACTCAAGGGGAACACTTCCAGTGTGTCCAGTGCTGTACAGACAGGATGGTCCCTGTTCTCAGGGGTTTGAGCTGGGGTGGGGGGGGCTCACCATAGCGATCCTCATTGTCTTCAGCTCCTCACCTTCCCAAAGACTTGGCAGCTGACTGAGTGGAAGCACTTGACTCTCTTTGTTTCTATCAGTCTGTTTGTGAGACATAAAAACTTAGATAGCTATAATTTAACCTCCTTTTCCAAGATGACCATTATCATTTTCTAGAATCCACATTTATACTTTCTCCCTTTCTAACTGTAAATTTCAAATGTAGCCAACTCACCTGTCAGGGTTTTCTTTGCAACAATACTCAGCAAAAAGCAGGGAAGATCCAGCTCCCTGCTGTCCCAGAACATTCTAAAAGTTTTGCAGGACAAGAAAGAATTGTCAGCAACTAAGAGGAGAATTGAGGAGGGATAAGTAGAGACACATGATGCACAGATAAAAAAAGAAAATGAGGAAGAGGATCAAGCACAAAGTCACTGAACACATCATCACTGCTTTGATCGCTGCTTTGTAAGATCAAAATATGATGGAGACCTGGCAGGCAAACAGGAAACAGCGTTGCATGCCAGCTGCTCCCGCAGGGCTAAGTGGGCCCCTACACAGTAGGCTAAGCACAGCCAAATCACTATTTCAGATTTTCCAAATGTTGCTCTGTACACACACCAACCTCACAACAACTCTGTCTTATTTATTTATTGTGTTTTTTTTGCTTTTCCTTAGAATGTGTGGCTATCCTACTCTATAAAGATTTATTCCTTTATATATGTGTTTTAGCCTTTGAATGATCTTCTGACCAGGTGCCTTGTATGGTCTCGATGTTCCTCATCATCTTTCCTAATGCCCAACACCCTACAGCATCCCTGGAGATATTACTGATCAATAGGTGATTCTCTATGAAGAGAAAGAGCATGTCCCACTGTTTCTGAGGGGTCACTGGAGTATCCTCAGGCATTGCTCATGGCAGCTGCTCCCTTAAGAAGCAAGGATTCCTGAGCAGTGACTGAGTAGACACTATTGGTGTTGCAGCCAGTGACAGCAAATGGAAAAAGGATGTCTGACTCCACCTTTCTATCTAGCCAGTTCCCATCGCCTGACCATGCTCAAAGTATAGATTTCTTCCTGCTTCCTCAGCATGGCATTGCTCTGGTTCCTTCCACACCTGAATTTTTTCCTCACTTCAGAACAAAGTCATTGCCCATGACCTGCCTTTGAAGGACATCTGTGAATTTTTCAGGTCTCAATCAATTCATATTCTGCTCAGTACCTATAGTCAGTAATGATCTACTCTTGATTTCCATCTGTCCTCTCTTCATATTCTGTGCTAGACTCTCAGCACCTTGATGGTTAATTGCCCTTGAGCAAGGCGTTGTGTTTTTCAGGTGATCTGTGAGGGATCAGTGGAATGTGTGGGCCCTCAGTGTAGAAGTTGGGTGGTGGTCAATAACGTACCTCCTCACACAAACTTGTGCACACACAGACACACAAACAGCAGCAGCATGGGCTAGTTGCTCTGTGTGTTATCTCAGTTAATACAGCAACCTAGGAGCTAGGGCCATACTACTCTCATTTCCATGTAATTAATTAAAAAATTAGAGAAATTACATGTTTTTCCCAGAGTAACTGAGTTAGTAGTGGTATTAGCCTCATATACCTTATAGTTCACTAATACAGGACAGTGTCCCCCACCCTGCAGGTGTAATCCTAATAATGTAATAGTCTATGTGCCTTAAAAATCTTGAGAAACTATAGCCTGTCTCTCCTACCCTTTCTCAGACTTCTTAGCTTTCTCTTTCTCCTCTGAACACTGTGGAAATTGCCCAAATGCTACATCTAAGCCAGGAAACATAGCTGTAAAAAAATTAACAAATCCATTTCTCCAGTGTTTGTAAGTGTGAAAACAACAACCATGTTTTCCAGCAAATGTGTTTTGCAGGTCATTCCACTCACTGGCATGAGGACTTGTTCCTCCTGCCTTGTGAGTCATTCTGAACTGGAACATGTGAGTTGATGTGTGTCAACCTCCCATGAAGGGAAAATGTCAACACAAACAATACCCAACAGTGACATCTGTAAGGTTCGCAGCCTGTCCACGAGGATTATGTCACTTGATTCTGACAACATCTCTGAGATGTAGATAACACAAATAGTTGACTGTCCCTGATTGACAGACTGAAAGAAGTTAAGTGATTTATACAAGGTTAATAAGATAATTAGTGCCAGAGCCCTTACTAGAATCCAAATTTGTGTTTATTTTTGTTTTAATTGCAGTCTTTTTGCCACATGCTGGGGAAGGAGGAATCAAATGGGATGAAATTATTCATATAACAAGTACAACATCCCCCAAAAAACTAAGAGACATCAGCAAAGTGGCGAGAAGCCCTTTCAGGAGGGAGGAAGCTCCTAAGACAATCTAGCAGAGGGTGGAGGGGCAAGGAGGCACCTGCAGCCTGGCAGTTGGCAGTAGAGGCTGTTCCTCAGTGTTCCCATTCAAAAAGTAAGTGTATTTGAAATGCTGAGGACACCACATATATTCTGTTAATAATTTACCAACTGAAACCATTAAAGATATTGACAAAAGCTTTTCCATTTTCCGTGGGTGTCTATGGGCGACTTGAAACCACTTGTTGTCTCTGTGAGCCTCTGGGTTTTCCTGAGTGCCACAGCTATTCAGCAGCAGCAAAGCTAGCCTACACTGGCAGCAGATGGGTTTGAACACACAGCTACCTGCTTCCACATTCAGGCACTTTGCCACTAATGCACCAAGGGACTCTTGGTCCAGGTCTCGGTAGACAAATTATATTTGCCAATAGATGAAAGTTATAATGTTAACTGGGTATCCCTGGATAAGAAGCTTAATATTATAAAGTAAACATATATTATCAGAAGAAGCCCATCTGTGTCACTAGGGTTGAACAATCAATAGAAGTGAGAAAGGAGAACATTCTTATAATCAAATACTTTATTTTTCACAGCCTTCTACGTACACAGGGGCTAAAGTTCCTGAAGGAAAAGAAATAAACGGCCATTACTGAGGAGAACATATAAATTCCTTTAAGCCATTATTTGCAAGTGAAAGCTGGAGTACACAATATTTGCTATTTTAAAGTTCCGAACTGTCTCATTTCTGCCACCCTAGTCCCTTTGGATAAGTGTATCAGTTACAACATGTTTGGTTGAAAATACTAGAAAATACAACTACACATGGCTCAAACAATGAGAGCACTTACTATTTTGCTGAGCATGAAGCCCCGACTTAGGGTATTTTCAATATGATTAAAATGGAAGCTCCATGACTTGCGATTCTCCATCGGGCTACCACACCTCATGGACAGGCTGTCCTACTGTAGGCTAGCGTCTTCCACGGCTCTCAGCTAGCTATGGAAGTATCCTTGTCACCTGGAGACAATGCGGTTCAGAGGTAGGAGAGGAATATCTACCAGTTGTGAACTTTATTTCAAAGTAAAGGTGCAGCGATGGAAAGTCCATAACTAACTTGCCAAGTCAGGACATATTCTCTGGGATGGGGAGTGGGGGGAGGCCAGGGTTCAGCCTCCCTTCCAGTATGCATGCACTCAGAGGAGGGTAAACACATTAGAGGCAAGGAAGAGAGATCAATTTTGCAGACAACAGGGATTATCTGGTCATATCAAGGAATCTGCTATCTTCTTTATCACTAAGTCTCCTTACATCACTGTGTAAGAATTCAAACAGAGGTCCTTTATAAGATCTCTTTCGCTACTAAAAGTCTCAATTAAGGTGGGATACTATTATCCCTACTTAATGGAAGAATCAACACACGTTAATGAAATAATAGAATGTTCTTGGAAAACAGAAATAGGTACAAGGAATTGCTATACAATATATAAAACAATTGACCTAACTCTTACAGTCAAGTTCATCAGCCGTTAATCTACATTTTTGTGAAATACATAAAGTTTTATCATTGGAAAGGTAAGGTGAGGCACAAAAAATATAATTATCATGCTGATCCACAGCATGAGCTCAAGGAACAGAATTCTAATTCTGCTCACATCATCAAGTCATGATCACGAGAATCAAGGCCTGGTAACAGTTTCCAAACAATAGCATGCCCCTAGCATAGGGTGAGATAGCACCCATTCAGGTTTGGGATGGAAATACTGGAATTTCTCTTTATACTTTTGTATCATCCTTCTGATTTCTGCATGTACATTTTTATAATGTTCATGATATTTAAATATACATGAGTGCACTTAATTGATAGCTAAGAAAAAGGAGAACATAAAGCTGATAAATTTAACTTCCAGTATTCACAGTTAAGAACCTTCAAAACATATACAAGGCCTTTGGTAACACACAAACCACAAAATCAACAACAACCATCAAGATGACTGGTACAGATCACACTAGCATTTCCATGGCTTTAAGTACTCCACAGAATAGAAGAAAATACACTTAGAAACTAACCTAACTGGATTTGTGACTACCCACATTGATAAAAACTCAGCAGCTCTGGGCCTGGGCTTTCAATACTAACATGCAGCAAAAGATAAATTGCCAGCTTGTTTTTAATTTGTTGATCCTTTCAAAGCCTCTACTTTTGTTTACCAGAACATGATTTCTATCACTGTCGCCCTCCCCCAACAGACCCCAAGCCCTTCAAAGGATCTCCTATTTTAAGAGGGGTTGGGCTTGGTCTATCTGAAGCAATGCAAATGTAGCTTACTAGGGCAATCAGGAAGTCAAAAAAGCTTTGTGGGTTCCCACAGTTCTTGCTCACGCAGTTAACAATTGTGCATGTACTAGCGTAAGGCGTGAAGACAGAAAAAAGTTCCAAGCCACTCAGGGGCTGAAAGAAGACTCCACCAATCTAAAGACACACCAATAAGTAAGTGGTACAATAGAACATTAGGGGGCTACAGGAAAAGACAAAAAAGCAGCCCACTGAAGGGCTAATCAGGAATTCTGAGTCTGGTAGGAGTCAGTGTCAAGAAATCCGTCTAGGAAGAAATGGTGTTTAACATTTATTGGATCTCGAAAGAAACAGAAGGATGTCAAGTGACATGTTCCTTTCATCAGAAGCAAAAAAATAATGGCCAAATAATGGATTGTCCCCTTAAGGAAGGAGATCCCACCAGGAGAGAAGAGACATCTCTTTCACTTCACTATACCTTATCCTTTCCTCCCTTCAGCTTCACCAGACTCTGAAGGTGCAGTCTGGGTGTGGGTTCTATATTCAGTGGAATGCAGCTTTCCCTGGACATACCAAGCTGCCCATCCCAGGTCACCTAAGGACATGGGAATGTTCAACTCCCACAGCTGCCCCAGAGTTTAAAAGCAGATGTGTTTTGAGGGCCCTGTGCAAGAGGCAAAACCAGGTAGCAACACTTTCGACGGCAGAGGGGAGTGGATCAGAAAGGCTCAGAATTTCATCCTGTTTAATCCCGCATATAAGCCACTTCAGTTAAAAGGGGGTTATTCAATGAGTCTAATCAAAACATCTTCTATAAGCAAATTGCAACCTAACCCTAACATCGCTCAAAGGAGCCTGGGCTTTTAAACTCAACACTAGAAGAAAGATTGGAGTGCTTGCTGAGAAAAAAAAGCTGTTTTTCTTTCCACAGCTTTCCAGGGTTCGGCCTCAGGCTTCAGCGTTCTGGAAAGTGTAGAAAAAGCGTCTGTGCATGTGACTCTGCATAAGGGTCCCAGGAAGCTACTTTTTTTGGTTACTTTCAGAAGAAACATGACAAGATTGCTTAACTGTTTCTTCCTTAAAATCTAAGGAAAATATACAAGGACTTAAGAGTCAGAAAGACAAGATCAGAGCCCTGTTGAAAACAGGAAGTACTTTTTTGGGGGAAAAAAAAAAGATTTTTACCATTAAAATCGGAAATCCTTCCAAAGTGCTATGGTACTTGGCACTTGTCAGTTACATCAGAGAAAAGGAAAGGCTGGAGCTGGTAAGAAGTCAATCTGTTCAAGCAGTTTTAAATTAGATGGTCAAAAACAAAGCAGAGGGGAAAAATGCTTTTCTAACAGCCAAATGTTGGTGCTGTTAAACTGAAGCAAGGAAGTTGGGGTTGGAACTTGAACCGCAGGGGCAGCAGACCATCCCAATCCGGCCGCTTTCTGAGGGAGCGGCCGGCAGCCATTCTGGATCCCTCCTCTCCCAGCTGGAGTTATCTGGGAACAACTGTTGTCTTCTTCAAATTGAAGTTAATTTTTAAAAACTGAATGTAAAACATTCAAGAGACACATTCAAGCTTTGTATTTTGTAAATTTGCCTCAACTTAAAAAAGTCTCACCCATACTACAGGACCTATGTTATCCACAAAGTCCAGACTCTGAAGGCAGAGTGCTCACTTCTTCTTTCCATACCCCTCCATCCTTGTGCAGATGTACTTCCAAATCGACCTTCAAAAGCCGAGAGGTACATGCAAGGAACAGAATGCCACTGGGTGCTTTTCTCTTTGATAATTGTGAATGGCCTCATAAGATACCTGTCTGCATGGCTCCTAGGCGGAATAGAGACATTTTAGTCACCTGAGTTTCTTAAAGTACGTTTTAACTTATAGTGGAAATTCTCCCATTTATTTATCCGGTTTATTTAAAAATACATTTTTTTCTTTTTTAATCTAAAGCAAACATGGAGGTTGACTGCATTTCTGGATTGAGTCCATCTTATCAAATATTGTTGAGGGCCAGGGATTTAGCTCAGTGGTTCCAGCATCTGCTTTGCAAATGCAAAGTCCCAAGTTCCGACCCCGTAACCACATACCACAATGCCAGGTGTGGTGATTCACACCCACCAGTTACCACAATGCCAGGCATGGTGGCTCACACCTGTAATCCCAGCACTCACTCGGGAGGCAGAGGCAGGAGGATTGCTGTGAGTTGGAGACTTGCCTGGGCTACATAGTGAGCTTAGGGCCATCCTGAACTATAAAACAAAACCTTATCTCAAACAAAACACTGTTGAGAGACATGTGGAAAGAGCAATTCAAAAAAGTCCATATCCCCAGGGCCAAGGCTCCAGTTAAATGCCAGTTAATGTACCTTACCAAGTCTTAAAGATTAAATAAGGTAATGCTGTTCTTTGTGGATCTTTCATTACTTATTGTGAGGGTAGTCAGTAAATTTGAAGCTGAAATTTAAGAAAACAGAATGAAGTGAGCATGCTTTACTGTAAACATGTTTTCAAGTTTATAAATTTCTCTAGAGGTATGTCTTTAAGGTGGATGTCAGTTTATAAAAATAACAGTAATACTCATAATCACGGATTTTCATCAACTATTTGCTTTCCGTTGTAAATTGTTTTTGGCTAGTGTTCCCTTTTTAAAGTTATTCTGTAAAACTATAAATATAATGAAAATGGAAATAGGTAATTTTGAAGTCGTGAGCAGGTTTTTTCTTCCTGTTTGTCCCTTAGGTCTATCTTCCATCTTGTTGTAGTCTCTCAAAGAGTTATCTAGTTATAAGGCATTGAAAAAAGAGTATGTTTCAAAATGTCATTCCACAGAAATAAGAAATGTTGAGATTTAGGATATAATTCCTTAAATTATAATTTTCTGGGCAACTTTCACAGCTGAATTCACCAGGGTATAGCTCTCCAGTTCTGACTGCTGACCTTGTTTCAGAAAAGTGTACATCAGTGTCACATTCGGTTCTTGTGGCCACATCACCCGACATGTTTGATTTGAGCCAAACAGGCAGGGCCTCTCAAATTCTGGGTAACATGTGAGTCATTGCAAACTCACCCTAGTTTGTCTTTCACTCAGCTTGTCATTTCCATTGCAGAAGGCTTACTTGAGAATTGTTGTGTAGTAATTGTTATTTATAGTACATTTGGTCCTGGACTTAAGGGTTCTCAACCTGGGAGATGAGAAATGGCCAAAAGAAACCCACTCTCAGAAGCACACAATATCTCTCTTCTTTCCCATCATAGGCACAAAACAATCACCATAGACAAATCAGGCAACCACAAGCACAATTCAAAAGAAATACACAAGTAATTGTTACATACTTGTAAGCTATTAAGAAAAGGTTATCAAATAACACGTAAACTACTGCAAAAATATATGTTTTCTGAAGATTCAGAGAGACCACAGAACTTACCCATCCTGTGTGTAGAGATGTAGACAGAGGTTCAAAGTTGAGCCAGAGAACTGCAATTCATAGTAAAATAAAATTGAAACCCTCAACACCCTTCAGCCTAGTGGAAGAGAGACGCTTTTATGAGCACATCAGGCAGACATTCCTGGAGTCATCTTAATTATAACAGCAGCCACCATGCTTGGAGTGCCCATTACGTCCCAGGCCCAACTGCCCAGTGAAGTATGATTATCTGCAGTTGGCAGGTGACAAAACCACAGCTGGGGTGTGGGGGGGGATTAAGTAACTATTCAGTGAACTATAGAGCTGGAATTTTAACCTGAGTTCAACTTCAAAGGCACACTGAACTACTTCAATATTTTTTCTCTTTACCAAAAAAAAAAAAAAAAGCTAGGCTGGAAGGCTGGGTAGGTCTATTTTCACCTGTCCTTACACAGCTTTCATAAGGTTGGCTTCATCTCTCTCTTTAGTTGTTTATAATTATTAGTAAGAATTTGTTATATATTGATAAAGGTATTATATATTCTGCCCATATTCACTCAGCATAATAAGGCCTTGAGTTTATCACTAAACTATCTTTCTTTACTTCCTGGATTTACTTTGTCAAATATTATATACACACTGTATATACATTTTATTTACACTATAATCATGCTAGTTATGATTTCAGTTATTAATTCTCAACCATTTTTCTTATAAAGTCTTTTTCTTATCTTTTTGCCATTTTTGACTGTCCATCTCTTTCTGATTCTTTCCAAAATTAATTTGACCAGAACTATCCATAATGATGGTGTATATGTATCTTAATTATTAGCCAATTAAATAACACTAAACTTTGTTTTTCTACACCCTTCCTGGTGCTCAGTTTTGCTCTGCTTTGTTCTGTTCTTTCTTGGAAGAGTTTCCTCACTGAAGAATGTTCCCTCATTAAGCAATGTTCTGGACCTTGAGTGGCTCTCTTGATTTCTGTTCTTTTCTCTTTCTGTGCATTTGATGAGGCCTCCCAGGGAGTGGTGAGGTATACAGATCCTAAATCAGGTTCCCCAGGTTTAATCCAACTCCATTTATATTTGGGGCACATTAACCTCTCCCTATCTTAGCATCATCATTAGTGAAATGAGGATAATAATGACGCCAGTTACATATAGTGGCTATGAGACCACGTAAAATAATAAATGCCAGGTGCTTAGGACAGAAGCCAGGACATGGTAAGCTCCTGACAGATATTCATTTCTGCTGTTACCTACCACCTCTTGAATGTTACAGGTCCCTTTTTATCCCCATTTATAAATTGTAATTGTAAATTGTTTGCATTCATCTTTTTTGGCATGACTGCCAACCCCAAAAAAGTTTTTTATCATTCACAAATGTGGAGACTTTGCTGTAAATTTTACCTTTGACCAAAAGTCATTTGCAAAGAATTTGGTTAAAACAAGAGCTTAAACATTATGCCCTTTATATTTCTTCATATTAAAATCATCTACTTGCTGTATAATTCACTTCCTGTTTTAAGTTGATCCCCCCCCCCAGCTGTAACTAACCATTGTTATCCAGTGAGAAAATTACTGGGATACTACATAGAAAAATTGAATTATCAAATACATTACAAAAATCTGTAAATATACTCCCTCTACTATGTATTAAAAATCCTCATGTTATAGTCCATCTACACAAAGGAAAGTCTGAGAATTTCTCTGTGTGTTAGATTTTTTGGGGAGTTTTGAATCTAAATTCTTGGTATAAAATATAATTTAGTTAATATTACAGGACTGGCCAAGCAGTTCCTCAACACCCTCCATAAATTCTTTAAGATCATTATTGACCTTTTACAACATCCAGATGAAGGCAGAGAAGGCATTGAGTGTGATAACATCCAGACAATAACAGAAAGGGTGATAGAAATTGCACCCTCAGAAAAACATCATATAAAGAATGTCTTAACTTTTTAAAGACTATTTAGAGCAATCCTAGGTTCACAGAAAAACACAGAGAATTCCCATACACCCCATTCTTGCTCACGTATTACCTCCGCACAGTCCTTTATTGGTATCCTCCACTCTACTGCTACATTTTTTGCAATTGGTGGGCCTGAATTGATGCACCATTATAGTCCCAAATCCATAGCTCACTTTAGTATTTATTCTTGATGTTGTATATTCTTTGGGTTTGGGCTAATATGTAATGACATGTATCCTTCATTTTAGTATCATACAGAGTATTTTCACCAATCCTCCGTGCTTTCCCTATTCATTGCTTCTTCTCTGCTAAGTAGTGAGAACTACTGATCTTTTTATTTCTCTGTAATTTACTCTTTACAGAGTGTAATATAATTAGAATCATATGGTATGGAGCCTTCATATTTCCTTTTTTACCTGGTAGTAATCATTTTCATTTCCTTCATATTTTTCTGTAGCCTGATAGCTCAATTTCTTTCCAGCACTGAAAAACATTCTATTGTCTAGAAGCACCACAGTTTATATATTGGTTACTTCCAAGTTCGGCAATTAAAAGTAAAGCTACTATGAAAACTCCAGTTTCCAGATTTCTCTGTGTGCAGTGTTTTGTTCTTTTCAGGGACTCAGATAGCAGTGAATTTAAGGTTCTCTTGCCCATCAACGTTTATCACAATCCAGGAATGTTTCTTATCAGTCACTCATCCAGCTTCTGCTGGGTCTGGGCATAGCACTAGGGACTAAAGACATGTAAGGAAAAGAAAACAAGTCCTAACTTTCACAAAGCTCGAAATTCAGTGGAGAAGCAGACAAAGGAGAAGAAATAAAAACATTTTAGGACAATATTGGTGATTAAGACTATGAATAATTACAGGGAAATGTAATAAGGAAAACTAAATATTCCATGTGAGGGAAATCTACTAAGAGTCTTAAACCTGGAAATACTGGAGAAGTAACTTTCCATTAAACTGTAAAGTGCTTCTCACATGATAGACTCTCTTAGTTATAAGCAAGACAAAGGCCAGATCGAACCAAACAGAAACAATGAGTAAAAGGCTTAAATGATAGTTAAAAACCTTAGTGACTGAGGAGCATTACAGAATAAAGGCATTTTAGTGGTCATATGAAATTCTATAGCCTCTAAACAACAGGAATGTATTTTTCATAGTTTTGGAGGCTGCAAGTCCAAGATCAAGGTGGCTGACAACTTAGTTCTTTGGTAAGGTACTTTCCCTACCTTGTCAGTGGCTGCCTTCTTGATTTGTCTTCACAGGATAGGGAAGATGGCAGCTCTGGTCTGTCTTCCTCCTCTTAAAAGAACATCAGTCCTGTCATGAGCAGATTAACTCTTGTGAACTCATTCTAGTCAAATTTCCTCACAGAGTCCCACCATAAAGTATGATTTCATTGTAGGTTAGGGCTTCAACATGAGTTTTGAAGAGACACAAACATTCCATCCTAACAACAAATGTGAACATCCTGCCAGAACATGCTTAGAAATGTTTTGAGCTGTGGCAGAGGTCAGCGATGTTATACTGCAGCCAATGGCCTGGCTTCCATTGGTGAGTAGCAGTCTTTGCTGCTGCTCCCAGCAGACTTCACTCTCATCAAAGAATGTAGATGTGTTTGTAGAACTGCACACCCTGTCTACCAATGGACTATAGTTCCAAATTTCTAAGACAAATTCTTTATCTCCTTTAGACCTGTTTCCTGAGAGAAGAGTAAGAGGCAGGAATTGAAGAGCTACACATAATTTCTCTTTTAATGTGGCAAATAAGGAAAAGTATGCTCATGATATTACATAATTGGAAACTCAAAATATTTAGTGGTATATTTCAATAAACTTTGATATAGCTGCAAAGCAGTTGAAACCCCTATCCAATTTATTCCTAAGAAACACTATTCTAGGTCAGTTGTGTCACTGTGTTTCTAATATAACAAAGAAAAATAGTACATCCTACCTACCTTTATATAAATTGGCTCTGATTTTCAGGTGCCTATAGAGCTATAAGGAACGTTTTAATGTTTTTAGATCAGGGATAAACAATAGATCACTTGATTCTTTGTGAACATTGATAGATGATAGGCCCATGCTCAGAAAGAGTACCATTTAGATGGGCTTGGTGGTGCATCCTGTCAGGGACAAGAGGATTACCATGAGTTCAGGGCAGCCTGAGCTACATAGTGAATCAAGGCCAGCCCAAGCTATATAATCAGACACTGTCTCAAAAAACAAAAGAAGAAAAGAAAGAAAGAGAGAGAGAGAGAAGGAAGGAAGGAAGCAAGCAAGCAAGGAAGGAAGGAAGCAAGGAAGGGAGACAGGAAAGAAGACAGGAAGGAAGAGAAAGAA